>CM050163.1:397404685-397697185 GCA_027410445.1 Discoglossus pictus | reverse complement strand
TTTAAAAAATTAAAGAATTGTCCACTTTTATGCAGCTGTTCTTTGTTGAAGCCCTAATTGCAGACGTGAATAGAAATTATATCTACATCCAAAGTCCCCTTCCAAGTGGCAAATCTGGGCCAAAAACATGACTCCACCTAGATGAGCTTAATAAAATAACTATATTGAAGCTGTATATATTTTTGTACTTTCCAAAAGCATTTTACTCATTAACAGGTCCGTTTCTTGAGAAGAGCATATTGTGCAAATATTGTTGTGCCGTATCGGAGATATATTTGTTGTGACCTTGCAGAAAGCAGGGAATTGTGGCAGTCTATTGCATGCCAATCGAGTCTTGGAACATTTGACCACACTCTCTTGATTTTATCCTTGGTCAAGAATGTAAAATATTTTTCTACTTTTGAGATACAGGGCGACATGGCTATGTAATATTTATGTTTCAGAGCCATTCCCCTGGCAATCTTCCAGGCAGAAGTAGGAGTGAAAAGGCATTATCTGCGCAAGTGGCTGAAGAATTCTTCCCTGCAGGATCTGGATATCCGCTCGGTATAACTTCCTTCCTTCCTTCCTTCCTTCCCCTCTCTCCCCCTGTGAACTGTTCTTTTACTCAGTTTATTTTTCTTCATTCAGATTTTAGACTGGGATTATTACATAGAAAGGTTGGGCAGTGCCATTCAGAAGATCATCACCATCCCAGCAGCATTACAGCAGGTGAGGAGGGGATGACCAGCAAAAAAGGCCTTGATGAGGAATAATTATAAACATAAAGTACTGTAAACTGTCAAATAACATTGTGTTGGAATGTAGCCTAATGTGAGAAAAATCATGTGAAATGAAGGGCAGTTCAATCATAAAATAACCATCTGTCAGCGGCTAAAATACATTTAATTGTTTGAAATTAGCATAAGGTTATATTGAACAGCATGTATAGTTTGAAACATGAGAATAACTAAAAGTTATCATTTCATATCGTAATTGTACACTTGCCTGGAAAGGGCATTTATTCAAATTCAAATAGTCCTAAGAAAACTGCAGACTGCTTCATCTAATCTATCTGTTGCAATGTTCATTGTTTTTGGATGTGCATATTTCAACAGATAAATGTTTTAGTGGATGTTAAAGGTAATATTGTATTCACAACAAGATTATTATTTTATTTTTAGACCACAAGCAGATTTCATAGCTCTAGGATAAAATAATAGGGATACACATTGGTACATGAGGAGATGAGAGCCTACAATCGAAAAGGATGCATGCTTTATGCTGCTCTGGTTTTGCTGTCTGATCTGCTATAGAAACCTGAATATCAGCCACATTTAGCTTGGTAACACAGCTGTATTTCTTGTGCAGGTGAAAAATCCTGTACCCCGTGTACGACACCCAGACTGGCTGCACAAAAAGCTGCTGGAGAAGAATGATGTCTACAAACAGAAAAGGATTAATGAGATGTTCAGCAGCGAGGGCAAGAGACAGGTGAGGGGGCAGAGGTTGTTTTTTATTTTTTTGTCCTTAATCTGCTGGTCTACAAATACTTGTACTTTTGCTATGTCTGTGCTTTGAGCATTAACTTTGTACCATATTTTAATCATAGCATTGCTGTTTAACAGCATAGAAGATAACCGATCTTGGTCCAATTTATGTAGTGATTCAGCAATGCGAGTAATGCCTTGAGTTGCACCACCTTTGGGAAAGATAAAAAAAAATCTAAAATTCTGAAAGTATTCAGTAATGCACCGCAAATTGGCAAATACTTCTGAAATACTGTAACTATATAAACACTGAGGTACTAATCCATTTAACCAGATCCTCCCTGAAATGTACTGCTTCTGGCAATTAGTATGACTGAACTCTTGTTTTTTTGTTGTGACCACATCAGTAAGGTGGAGCAATTAAAGCCTGTTGCTATTAGAGAAGGACTTTCTCATTATCTGCTTGCTAGACCATTACTGTAATCCTAAAGTCTTACCCTTGTATCACAGTAATTAGATTGGAGGTAACATGCATCCTCTGATATCATGGGATAATCCTATTTCTGCTAATGGCATTTATCCATGGTAGGAGAAGATATAGATACTCCATGATGTGGTATGGAAAGATGATTAACCAATTAGTGTGATTGGCGTCACTTGAATTATATGAAATATTCTATGATTGTCAGATACAAATGTTTGCACACACAGATGTAGCGTGTTTGTTTTTTTTTTTTTAAAGAAATATTGATAGGGATCACATAAGCCGTGAATTAGATATTTACTATAATAGTATAGGTTTTTTTAAATACAAATATTTATTATTAAGGTGTCTCCACTGCTTTTTACAATGTAGCTACTTGAATGTTTTCAGATCACAGCTCAGCAGCAGCTGGACTCCTCGCAGACGGCAGACATGGAGGATTTTGGAGTGGCAAAACGCTTGCAACCAGCTATCCCTATTAGCACTAAGAGGAAGCGTGTCCCAACAGCTGAAGAAAGCCAGGGTGACTCTCAGGACCTGGCACTCACACAATCCTGGAGGGAAGTCCTGGGACCACCACCTCCACTAGGGACAACAAAGGTGACTATGTTGGAATTACATTTATGTTCAGTGCAGAAGATACAGCCTGTTCATTGTGTTGAAAGCTTGGTATCTGTATATATGTCACTCTCATTCTTTTCTGTAATATACAGGAAGAGCGTTTGGTCTGGCTGCGGTACCACAAAAAAAAGTGGGAGATTCAGTCACGACAACGCAAGGAGCGACAGAAGAGACGGCGATTGGAGGATGGAGATGCCACGTCAGGAGGGTTGATCAGAGAAAACCAAGCAGCTGGACTGGGCAGCTTCCTGCGCCGTACAGCACGCAGCGTCTTGGACATGCCCTGGCAGGTTGTGCAGGTACATATATCTGCATGACAAAGTAATTGTTTGGATGCCATTTAACAACTTGCTCATTAGTTCAATAGCAATGTGATATTATGTAATACAGTTTATTGGGAGAGCCTTCGGTAATTTTTTTTGATCCATGTTAAAAACTTGAAATATACACTTTTCTGATTATATGTCTTGTTAACTTGCAATGTTTTGTTGCTCATTAATGAAGATGGTTTATATGTAACTTCTGCTTATCATCCTCTGTCTATAGATTGGAGAGAGTAGCCAACCAGGGCTCTTCCGTCTTTGGGCTGTTATTGGTAATGACCTGCACTGCATGAAACTCAACATCCCTCGCGTCTTCTTTGTCAATCAACGTGTCCCTAAACCAGAGGAAGGAGCAGTATACAGGAAGGTGAGATCTACTGACCCAGTACATGGATGCATATGCAGGTGCATTCAAGGGCTAACCTATGGGCAAAACATTTATACATATGCTTTTTCAAATAAATCTATTATCTGCACTTCCAGGTGAACAGAATCCTACCTCGTTCTAACCCAGTCTACAACTTATATGAATATTCGGTGCCAGAGGACATGTACCAGGAACACATTAATGAGATCAATGCAGATCTGTCTGCTCCTGATATTGAGGGAGTGTATGAAACTCAGGTACTAACCTCTCTTGACAGCCTGTGTTCTGTTTTGAATACAATTTAGAGAATTTGTTAGGAAAAAGTGTATGATTTAGTGAGTAGTTTTTTGTGCATTCCCTTTTTAAATAAGAAATATTTATAGATCTATGCAAAGTGGCAACTGCTATCACTGCTACTGATAAAATGGTATCCATAGTATTCACTTGCTGCACAATCATTAAAGAGGAGGTTTCACTTGAATGCAAGTCGCTCTTATATGAAAGAATACACTTCTAGAAGTTTAGCTATGTATGTAAAAGTTATACTATTGGCCTTCATTGCTACAGATGCAGTTTATGTCCCTATACTCTTCAGCAGCTCACATAAACATAAATATAATTGTTAAAGTCTAGAACTCTAATACAGTTTGATTAGCTCTAGAATTTTTGACCCAGTCAGCTCTGCAATGTCCGTAAGAAAAATAAAATGTGTAATGCTAGTTTCCACTTTCACAAATATGGGTGAGTGATGAAACTAGGTAAGGTTTAGAACTTGTTTTACATATCAAATCTTCTCTGTTATATTTAACTAGCGAATTGCCCGTCAAAAAATTACAGCAATAGAAGTGTAAGTCAAGTAATGGTGTTTGGCACAGACATTATTTTTTGTGGTGGTCAATGCGAGGCTCTTGGTTGTTGTTGTTTTTTTATCATTGGCGCTTTTGCTGTCATTGTAAGGTCGGTGCTGATCTGCTTTTTCCGCTTATTGCAAGGCTGTCCTCTGGTGTAGTTTGTGTGCTATGAGCAGCGTTGGCGCTGGTTGTGAGGCGCGCAGTGAATGTGGTTTGCGTTTATTGCAATAGTGTTTTTATTTTTTGTGTATATGTGTTTTGTGATGCTAATTAAATAAGTAATAAATTTATATACTTTACCTATTTGTAAGTAATACATGCAGGAAGCATTGTGCTGAAGAGCTGACAATCTGTTTTGATGTTCCTGCAGCATACAATGTAGGTTTGCAATGTGTGTAGTGTAAATAGGCTGCGTGCGCGAGGGGGATCAGTTAGTGTAGCTGTGTACTTCCGCATTCTGTAAGGTAGTGTAGTAAAATGGCGGCGATTGTGTATGGGGTAGGCGGGTTTGTATGATGAAGCGTCCTTGCTAATTGTGGATGTTGTAGGTCGTACAGGTTTTTGTAAAAGCCGTATTTGCTTTGTGGTATTTAGCGGCTTTAGGGGGTCGTGTAGCCCCGTTTTCGTTTTTGTCAGCGGCCATTTTTTCTCTCACTTAAGGGATTTTTGAGTGTGTAAACGTTGTAAATTTGGCAGAATTCAAGGTTTAAGCAGTGTTGCAGAGGTCCTGGGTGTCCCCCCTAGATGTGGGTAACGTTTTTATTTTTGTGTTTTTTAACGCTTGCCTTTTTGCACGGGTTGTCCATTAAGGTCGTATTTTTGCGAGTCCGTAATGGATTTTTTCTAAGTCGGCTCGTATTTTTTTGTTTTATGTCTGTAGTTAGTCATTGCGTGTTTATGTCCCCCCCCCCCCCCCCCCCCCCAAGTCCCGATTGTGTGGTCGTTTTGTAACAGATTGTGAGGCGCCGTAGAGCCTCCACCTCCGCAAATGCGGCCCCTAGCTTTGGGAAAGTCGTAGGGATGAGCGCCTACAGCGCTCATCTCCACTAGCGCAAGGGCGCTCCTCCAGCTTCGCTTCGCGAGCCCGCAAGCTGACAACTATATATGTGATATAAAAGAAGCTTAAGTTTAGGTGTAACTTGCCATTTAAAGCTGCTGTTGTAATAAGAAAAAAAATTGTCTCTTCAGGCATTTACAAGGGAATCCACAAAATTATAATTTGTAACTAGTGGCAAATCCCAAACTTCCCCTTCTTTGCCAACTCTGGTTTTATAGACTATTAAAACTGTATGAAGTGGCAAATTCATTAGAGCATTTTTTAAAGCTGACTACAGTGGATCTTTAAGTTAGTAGATACGTCTATTTCAATACACCCACAAACCCCCTTCTCTCGCTTTCACTTCCTCCATTTCACTCTTCATTCCTTGTTCTCCCAGGTTCCTTTGCTGTTACGGTCAGTGATCCAGCTGGGCTGTGTGTGTATGGTGAACAAGCAGCTGGTGCGCCACCTCTCAGGACGAGAAGCTGACACCTTTGACCTGGACAACTTGGATATGAAGTCGCTGGCTCAGTATAGCTACCTGGAGCCAGGTAACAACCTGCACATCTTTATTTTGTGAACTGCTGTGTCCTTAATACATATAGACATTTACATCTGATCAGAATTTGCATCATATCCCTGTAATTACAACATGTAACCAAGCTACACTCACTCTAATTTTATGGGCAGAAAGAGTATTGCTAATCCTTTAAGGGCTGCTGAAAGTTTTTGTTTTTCTCAATCGTAAGTCATTTTAGACAGCAGGTGAGTGACATCCAAGTTTGTATGTAGCCAATATATAGCCAATATATTCTAAAGTTATATATGTCTCCATTTTTCTCCCCATCAACTATTTTTATAGTGGGCAAGACCCATGTCTGGTTAGGCAAAAATCAAATTAGTACTTTGAGGGGAATTCTACTACTTAATATAATATGTGGTTGCCTAAACTGCTCAGCTCATTAAACCAACAAAACTTATAACAAGTGGACTAATGCAAAAACAAATATTTTTACAATTTTGTATATTCACCCTTGTTTAGTCATTCAGTCGTGTCCAACTTTCCGTGACTCCATGGACCACAGCACACCAGGTGCATGTCTGTCACTGCCCCTCTGACCTCCATCAAGTTCATGTTCATTGCTTCAGTGATTCCATCTATCCATCTCCGCCTCTGTCGTCCCCTACTTCTTGAGCCTTCAATCTCTCCCAGCATCAGTCTTTTCTAGGGAATCCTGCTGTCTCATGATATAGCCAAAATATTTGAGCTTCAGCCTCATGATCATACAGTACTTTCTAGTGGACAGTTTGTCCTGATTTCCTGAAGTATTGATTTATTGGATCTTCTTGCAGTCCAAGGGACACTAAGCAGTCTTCTCCATCGCCACAATTCAAAGGTGTCAATTCTACGGCGCTCAGATTTCTTTGTGGTCCGGCTTTCACATCCGTATGTTACTACTAAGAATACCATAGTTCGAACTATGCAGCTCTTCGTTGATAGTTTAATATATTTACTTTTTACTAGCTTGTCCAAGCTTCCCATCACTTTCCTCTCCAGAAGCAAACATCTTTTATCACATTCACTTTGGCATGAAAGGTGCCTTTTTTAGGTTCCCAGTTTTCTTGAAGAGATTTTCCCATTCACCCTAAAGCGGACTAAATAGAAGCCATGTACAAATGCAAGCTTTCTTCCTGTCCGCTTTACTTTACACTGAAAATCTAATTTTACAAACAAGTTATAAGTTCTTACATGTTTTTATTTAGTTGTCCTCTGTTTATCTTGATGGTGAATCCCATTTTGCCAGATCTTAGTTTGGTATTCAGATTCCTGCACATTATATTACAGTTTACAAATATAAAATTAGTATTTGGGATTCTTGATTTGAGATCTGTAGCCATTGAAATGCATGAACCATTTTCCATGCCTAATGTTGTCTTTGCTGATTTAATTGACATTCTGCCACCTTGTCAGTTATCTCGTGCAAATGTATACTATTATGCTGTACTACTGTTTGTCTAAAATCACTATTGTTTTTGTGTTTTACAGGGAGTATCAGGCATATTTATCTGTATCACAATTCTCAGGGGAACAAAGCACTGTTTGGACTGTTCATCCCATCCCAGCGCAAGGCAGCCGTGTTTGTAGTTGACACGGTAAGAACAAGGCGCAGCTAAGCGGATTATTGGGAGTGAGGTTTCTTTGCGCATCCATATAGACCGTGGCTGATCTATTGTTTCTTGAGGACAGTTATTTTATATTAGTTGTCATGTACAGTATTGAATTGGATATATGGAGTAAAACCAGGTATTGCATTATTGTCTTCCCCGCCTGGTATAGGTCCGCAGTAACCAGATGCCAAACTTAAACAGTATGTACACTGCAGAGCGCACTGCCATGCAAGAAAGAATTGATGCTGAGCTCCTGCCCCCTGAGAAACATGTCTTTGAGGTGCGAGCAGAGACTGACTTGAAAACAGTCTATAGAGCTATCCAGAGACTGCTTCTGAGTTACAAGGTGAGATATTGTTGGGTGTAAAGTAGTTGATGGAGCTAAGCCATGCTTTGATAGAGAATAGTGCTTAATGGTCTCAAATGAAGCTTCAAGGAGCAAATGAAAGAGCGACAAGTATGAATAGTCTGATCATATTAGGCTACAATATTGATTGAAGACGCAGTACATTTGGCTGTGACAGAAAGAGGAGTGACACCGTTTCTCATTGAGAGAAAAAAAGACGTGGTGGTTCAAAGTACAAATAGAAAAGAGGGGCAGCAAAAGTAGGAATTTTAGATTACAAACTTACTGAATAGTGATGATAAATGCCTTCAGTCATTTTGATTCTCTCTGCAGGATGAGCGGCGCGGTCCCACCTTGATTGCAGTTCAGTCTAACTGGGTGTTGCGTAGGTTGGCCGTGGGAATGGCAGTGTTGGAGGAATTCCCTCTTGTCCCTGTACGTGTCACAGATGATATCAGTTACAGTGTGCTGGACTGGCAGCGCCATGGAGCTCGTCGCATGATCCGCCATTACCTCAACCTTGACAGCTGTCTTTCCCAGGCTTTTGAAATGGCCAGGTAAGTGTGAGGCCTGCAACAGTGCACAGAGTAATTTGTCTGGTCAGCTTGTCTTAATTTAATGTTAACCTATCAGAAATCCAATAAGTCACTAAAATATGATATACGCTTCCAATTTTTAATCACATACAAATAATGGCATACATATATTATGTATTTAATAGGTTTTTAAAGCTTAGAATGCTAAGTAATTTTCTTCTTTTTAAAGGATCACTGTGATGTTTAAGTAGTTAAGTATAAACAACATTAAAATGTATTGCGATTTTTTTTTTAAATAACAAGTTGATCTTTTGTTAGCCACTATCAATAGAAGTTTTCTATTTTTCCCTACCAGGTTTAGGCTATAGGGCCTTCCATTGTTTTGTGCTATGCAGAGTGCTGGACACCTTTCTCTCTACTTTATACAAAGATTTGCCTGCAAATTAAGCTGCTGTGTGAATTTGCTCCTCCCTCTACCATAACTTTGGAAACATGGGAAGACCCAGTCTAAGGAAAATCATCAGTTTTCAGTGTGTTTTCTCACAAAAGATCAACTTTTTAATTTAATTGCAATAAATTAAATAATCGTGTATACTTTCTTATTTTAAAATCCTCAAAGCTGGAATCTTAATAGTGTTCCTTTTAAGTACAGTAATATTTCTGGTTTTCAAAATAATACCATTGTATGTATTCCTTGATACTCCTTGCTTCTGTCCCACCTGAAATCTAACTTTATTTTCCTTTTCAATCTAAAAACTCTTATACTCGATTTATAGCTAGATGCCTAATGTTAACAATTAGAGTGACTCCTATTTGAAACCACTTGAACACACAGCAAAGATCTGTGTGTGGCGAAGGTAAACAGCAGGAATAAATAAGTCCGTCATTGTTTTAAACATGTTTTTCTCATTCTTATTCTTCATTGTAGAATATTGTAAATAATGAGTTTGGCACAATACACATAAAGTAGTTTGGTTTCCTTGATGCTCTTGCTCCCCATTGATTTTCTGATATATTTACATTTGGGTTTTAACCTTCACACAACCGCAGATATTACCACTTGCCTGTGGGCAACTTGCCAGATGATGTATCCACCTTTGGCTCTGACTTGTTCTTCGCAAGACACCTTCGTCGACACAATCACCTGCTGTGGCTGTCACCAAGTGCCAGGCCGGACCTGGGGGGTAAAGAGGCTGACGATAACCGCCTTGTCATGGAGTTTGATGAGAGGGCATCTGTAGAGATTAATAACCCGGGCTGCTACAATACTGGTGAGGAGACATTAGTGTATATAAAATCAGATTAAAATTATGTTTTTCTTATTCATAATTCAACCAACCTGTAATACTAAGAACATTTTGGATTTTTTTTCCAACTTGATTTTAAAGCTGCTATAAAATCAGAGAAGCTTTTAGGATGCTCTGTGCAGTTTCACACGGTCACATGAGATTTTGGTTATCTGTTTTTTTCACATGAATAATAATATAATTGTATTACACAAGATGGTAACACAGAGCATACAATTTGGTTTCCTACAGTACAATAGAAAGGAAACTGATTTGTTTCAGTTGCAAACATCACTGCACATTATGTTCACATCTGGCTTACATCACTTACTTTTGAAGGCAGGCAAGCCTTTTTTAAATGATAAGTTTCAGATTAGTTAAAAAACATTAAAAAAATAAAATAAAGTGTTTTAATCAAGAATATTACTACACAATGTTTTACATCAAGAATAAGGAAGTATTAAATAATATAAAATAGAGTTTACTAACAAGATAAACTGTATACTTATTAAACATTTGACATTTTATATAAAATGCAAGTCTGGAGAAACATCTCACCCAAACTACTGTTCTCATCTGAGTAACTGTTTTAGATCAATATATTCCATAGAAAATCCTAGTGTTAAATGCCACAATATGCACCATTTCTCATTTATTATGAATTTTCTGTCTGCTGTTTTACCCCTGAAAACTCAAGCGAATAGTATCTCATATACACAACCTTTCCCATGCTGTAATTTTTTCTTTATCTCTGCTGCAGTGTGTGTGGAGCTGGATATCCAGAGCTTGGCTGTGAATAGTATCCTGCAGTCCCACCACATTAACGACATGGAGGGAGCGGGCAGTATGGGGATCAGCTTTGATGTGATGCAGCAGGCATCCCTCGAGGACATGGTCACTGGCAACCAAGCCAGCACCGTTGCAAGCTATGATGAGACTGCACTTTGCTCAAACACTTTTAGGTACAGAGGTGTATACTAGACCTTATACAGTTTGGAAATACAGTGCATGAGTCACAATAAGGTCATATCTCTGTAGTAGACCACTTCATGTTTAGCAGTGGCCTCGTTTTTTCATGTATTCATGATACCACTAACAATACTATGAAAAAAGATGCATTTAAGTACATTCACGGTGTGTGGGTCTTCAAGTCTCTGTATTAAAGAAAATTTAACGTTTATATGCAATTGTACTTTACTGCAAGGTTCTATTTTATTTTATGTTTCTGCTTGCTACTTCCTCAGGTGGGTGTTTTCTTATAAAGCAATACATTTCCGTTATTCATGATGAAATCCTTGGCAGTTTTAGCTGAAATTTCTATTGAGTATTTAGTAGTTTTCAAAATATCTTCCCACTTTAGAAAGTTTATCAGAAACCAAAACGGCAGATACCATAGTTCCATATAAAGGATAATAAAGTAGAGAATGTTTATGTTTTTACTTTCGTCCCTTATTTAAGCGTATTTAAAAAATAGAAATAAATCAAATGTGACTGCTGTGGTCATTTAAGTTAATGCATTTGCTATTTTGTGTACTCTCCAGGATCCTCAAAAGTATGGTGGTGGGCTGGGTGAAGGAGATTACTCAGTATCACAATGTCTATGCAGATAACCAGGTCATGCACTTTTATCGATGGCTGCGCACGCCATCCTCACTGCTTTACGACCCTGCTCTACACAGAACCCTCCACAACATGATGAAGAAGCTGTTTCTGCAGTAAGTGGCTTCCTGGAGAATATAACCTATTTTTGTTCCCTCATATTATTCAGTAGTAGTAGGTTGCCAAGTTTTAGCTAAGGAAATTGGAAAATTTAGTATATGCAGAATTTTGATTTTAGTTAGAAGGACATTTTAGAAAATTCTTTGTATGAGAAGAGCCACAGGAACGGACATTAAAATCCTGAAAGCAACACCTAAATACAAACCCTTTATTCCCTCCATCTTTGCTGCTGTTCACTTTGAAGTTGAAGAAAATGTTGTATAATTGTGAACCAGTCCTCTCTCACTCGTGCTCATTACATTTTTTTTCGGTCTTTGTGTTTTTCTTTTTGTTAGACTGGTGGCAGAGTTTAAACGGCTAGGATCATCTGTGGTTTATGCAAACTTTAACCGCATCATTCTTTGCACCAAGAAGCGACGGGTAGACGATGCCATTGCCTATGTAGAATACATCACAAAAAGGTATTTTCAGCGCACAACATGTTCCTTGAAATGTAATTTGTACGTGAGAACTGTTTTGAGATCCGTCTTTCTTTTGTAGCATTCACACGCGGGAGATCTTTCACTCGCTCACCATCTCCTTTTCGCGCTGCTGGGAGTTTCTGCTCTGGATGGATCCAGCAAACTACGGAGGCATCAAGGGAAAACTTCCATCCAGTGTTCACTATGGAGAGGTCAGACCATGGACTTTATATATTGAGCTTCCCAGAAACGGATAGTGAAGAGCTTACCGGTGGGTGATCATCTCATACTTTTTTTTTCATTTCAGAATGAGAAAACAAAGCCCCATGATGAGGATGAAGGAGAAGGCAGTGAAGAGGAGGGAGAAGGTGAGACAGAGGTTCCTTCAGACAGTGAGGAGCCTGAGGATCAAGTAGAAGAATCCCTGGAAAATAACTGGAACATTGTCCAATACCTGCCCCAGGCAGCCTCTTGTCAGAGCTACTTCCTAATGATCATTTCCGGTGAGTTAGCAGCTTTGTTTCTCCTCTTGCATTTTTAGTATCATTTTACTTATCCTGTGTCCCCGTCAATAAAACAATATTTTCCTTTCTAGCATTCTAGATTTCATCATATTTTTATTCAACTAATAGAAGTATATCAAAAATACCCCCACTGAAAGTGCTTGGCAATCAGTCATCATAAACATATAGGGAGAAAAGTGGGCGATTGTGAATATTTTTTAATTTATACTTTACTTACACTTAGGACAACGGCGCAAATACAAACATTTTAAAAAAGGTTGTAAAAATACCCTTTGTAGTTTGGTCAGTCGGAATCAAAATGTATTCCTTTGGATTACTAAAGGC
Organism: Discoglossus pictus; assembly: GCA_027410445.1. Classification (NCBI taxonomy): domain Eukaryota; kingdom Metazoa; phylum Chordata; class Amphibia; order Anura; family Alytidae; genus Discoglossus; species Discoglossus pictus. The sequence goes on along the minus strand of CM050163.1, from coordinate 397,684,666 downwards.
TCTATGAGTCTTTAAACATTTTTCCACTCCAAAAGTCTTTTCTACTACTTGTAAATATTGAATTTTATGGAGAGTCTTAAAAATGAGCTGTTGTGAGAGTTGGAGATCTGCTTTTTAAAGTAATGGAAATAGTGACGATCCCTTATATTCTATATTCAAGGATTTTAGTGGAGGATGGTGGGCGGTTGTGTTTTACAAGTAGTAGAAAAGACCTTTGGAGTGGAAAAATGTTTAAAGACTCATAGAGCCTTTAGTCATCCAAAGGAATACATTTTGATTACTACTGACCAAACTACAAAGGGTATTTTTACAACCTTTTTTAAATGTTTGTATGTGCGCCGTTGTCCCCTTTATGTTTAGATTTCATTATAACTAAAACTCTCAGGTTCACCTGCTATCCATAATCTTCTTTCCTCTGCGGTCTCACACACAACAGTACAATTGATACCAACTCTTGTTCTCTCCAGACTTTTCACTCCTATTTTACTCCTTTGTTTTTCTCCTCTCCTGGTAAGAGTAGAATAAAGAGGGAAGCTTGCAGATCTGAAAAGATATATAATAATTCAGAAAGTGTTCTTGTGAGTGATTTCTCAGTACTGCTGCAAATCATCAGTCAGAATTTCACTAAAACATGTCTTTCGTAATGAGTTTCTGTAATTTAGCAGTGACCTCTATGCTATCTATAATTCTTGTCTCATGTGGTCCAGTGTCCTTTGCTTGTTTCTTGCAGCTTATATTGTGGCTGTATATCACAGCATGCGAGAGGAGATGAGAAGAAATGCCCCAGGTAGCACCCCCATCAAACGAAGACAGAACAGCCAAGTTTCCCAAGTAACTGAAGGAGAGGCTGGGGCCATGCCAGGTAAGGACATGCATAGCTTAACAGACTGATATCCATTTATGCATCTCTTTCCAATGAAAATAGTCTCGTACTAACAACCTAACTGGAGCCTGTCAATAATTGTCTGTTTTTTGATGGTTGGCAACGCCCACAATATCTGTCTTTCTGTCTTGTTTGTTGGCTTCTATGTTATATCCTGGGTCAGCCCAGTACCTATTTACAGCTAGTTATAGTTGTATCAGGAAATACAAAGAACATATTGTAATATGGGACTATAGTGATACTTAAAATTATGCTATTTTGAATTCTGATGATTAAAAATGTTTTTATAAAAAATACAGCCCTCAATTCACATTTATTATGTGCACTTATGACGCAGTAAGGGACATTATTTTAGTTACTGCTAAACTACTTCTACAGGTTAAAGTAGATAATTAATGCAATAAAGCTTTCATCATCTACAATGAAAATGTGGCAAGTCATGGCACCAGCGCTAAACATGTCACTTATCAAGTTTTCTTTAAAAGCGCATTTTGTAAACACAGTGGTTGCTGAAAAATGGCTATGATATTCATAAGGATATTCTAAGGATTAATAGTTTCAACGCATTTTCTAGATGGATTACATGGGCCACATAAGCTTCTCAGCAGTTCAACAAATTTCTCCCTTCATGAAACTCTCCCCTTCCTGATGCTTCCCCTTATAAAAGGATTATTATAATACGTTTGAGTTTTCAATCTTGTTAGGTTTTTCAGGGAAAAGAAAAAAAATAAAAATGTTACTTATTGAACAGACCACTTCTGGATGGATGTATCCCGTTTTAGGAAAAATAAGTGGTGGTCGGCCACTTTCTAAAATCAAAGTTCATGGAAAATTCATTAACCTGTTTTATTTATATACTACTTTGTTACACAATTATTTGATTAATTTTGAACTTCTTTCCCAACAATCCAGGTCTCATAACATTTTCCCAAGATTATGTGGCTAATGAGCTGACTCAAAACTTCTTCACCATCACACAAAAGATTCAAAAGAAGGTGACAGGGACAAGACATGTCACAGAGCCCTCGGATATGTTCCCTGTCTTACCAGGATCCCACCTGCTCCTCAACAACCCATCCCTGGAGTTCATCAAATATGTGTGTGAGGTGAGAACTGGCTCTTGGTTCCACAGAGTTTCCAACATCCTTAGGTAGGGATGACAATCCAAGAGAACCCAGAGAAGGGAGGCTTCTCAGACCTATGTAAGAATAGGCAAGGACATACGATGATGAAACCATATACTAAACTAAACATAACTGAGGCACCGAGTTGGTGTGTGTGTGTGTGTGTGTGTGTGTGTGTGTGTGTGTGTGTGTGTGTGTGTGTGTGTGTGTGTCTCTATGCAATGTCCAGGCTTAAGCGGAAAGGAAATTTTAAGGATTCCATCCCAGATTCTTGCTTTAATATGCATATTCTAACCAAGGCTTATTGTCCATCAGTCATTCTTTAATTTTGTGGTAAATAATGAAATAGCTTACAAAAAAAGTGTAATAATGTGGATACTAAAGACATTGTATGTACTTTTGTAGGTTTTGTCTTTGGATTCAAACATAACCAACCAAGTGAACAAGTTGAAGAGAGACCTTCTTCGTCTAATTGATGTGGGGGAGTTTTCTGAGGAAGCTCAGTTCCGTGATCCCTGCCGCTCATATATTCTACCCGAGATAATATGTAAGAACTGTAATTTCTGCCGTGACCTGGATCTGTGCAAAGACCCATCGCTCGGTCAGGTCAGTGCACACCACTACCTCTTGATACCTTCTATTCTGCATTGATACAAGCATCAAATACCTAATTGTGCCAAGGATCCCATCTCACCCTCATTTCTTCCCATTTCCCTCAGGATGGATCTGTACTGCCTCAATGGATTTGTACTAACTGTCAAGCTGAGTATGACTTGGATGGTATTGAGATGGCATTGGTTGAGGCGCTACAGAAGAAAATCATGGCTTTTACTTTGCAAGACTTGGTAAGTAACACAGCTGGACAGATTTCTTTCTTCTTTTTTTAAGCTGTTCCTTGTATTTCTCTGCTTTTGGTCTCATGTCATTATATCATTCTTTGTTGTATTGTTCTTTGATTCATTTCATGTTTGTTAATCTCCTTTCCTTCACATAAATTCCAGTCTTTCTACGCGGCCCACTATCTCCACTCATTTATATGCTCTTTACCTGCTCTCCTTTCAGGTGTGCATGAAATGTAAAGGTATAAAAGAAGCCAACATGCCGGTATATTGTACCTGTGCTGGAGACTTCAACCTGACCATATCTACCAAGGTAAATAGAGGGATTTTGGTATGATTTGGGAAGTCGGGATGTGTTTGCTTCTGCTGAGTGACCTTGCTCTCATTCTCACTCCTCAGGTGCTTGGGGAGCAGATAGATGCATTTCGGAATATCGCTCAGCATTATCAGATGCTTCACCTCCTGGAGACCATAACATGGCTGATGCAGTTAAATCCTCAACTGAAGCAGTGACAGTCATGTAGCAAAATGATACACCTTCCACCTGTTGTAGATACTGCAATACACATGATGCAGAGTATCTGGTCAGTATCTGACCACTTTCCCTTTTACTTGTGTTTATACTTTCTAATAAATAATAATTAGTAAAACTGTACGTGGTTGCCTTCATTATTTTTTTCTTTCTTTCATTTTACATACCACACATCAAGATAACATGGCAAAAAGGGAAATGCAGAGCAGGCCATCCTTCTGGTATTACATGGCAGAAATTATTACCACCCCAGCAAAAAGGAGGTGGACAACTTAAGTCCAATTATTAGTGTTAATAACTTGGTTTAATAATGGTCAAAAAGGTCAACTAAAACTGAGCTACATGGTCACATCGTTTTTTTCTTTATGAATCTTTGTCGTAAGGGTCCTTGAACAGATTTAACTTTTTTTTTTTATTAAGTTATATTAAAGTGAGACATATTTCTAGATTTTACTAAATATATAATATAAATATGTATTGATTTACTTTTATGTAACTTATTTTATTAAAAAGTGCTTATAAGCCCTTTTTGCCTAAAATCAAACAAATATTAGCTGACCGGGTCTCTCCACTGCAGTTTGTGCACACAGACTCTGTAGTACTTATTGTGCAGTGTCTCATAATAGGTGACCTCTCTCGGCAGCATGCTGCTGAGAGGTCCCTGATAGATTAGGACACCACACTAAACATCCAGCCCTAGAGAGCCTGTGTCTGCATATGCTGCAGTGGGCAGATCAAGCAGGGACTATTTGTTTGATTTTAAAAAGTTAAAACAGTTTATTAGTGCCTTAGTAAAATCCAGAAGAAATTACATGTCTTTAATGCGGCTTCCCCCAAAGTACTGCAGCAAAACCGAATCAACTGCAACCTTATCAACATCCAAGTCCCCTTTCCAGGTGATATACTAGTTTTTAACACAAATCTGGTGCCACCAGTAAATAATGACATATAATGTTTAATAAATGTTTTTTTTTTTTACTTTGTAAAGCAAATTGTCATTTTAGCAAGTTTGTTTTAAAAAAAAATGCATACTATAAATACAATAGTCAATTAATATTTTGCAACCCCAGACCCAGGAATTCCTTTTAGCAGCACAAAGTAACATGATCTAAATCCGTGTTTCCCAAACCTGTCCTAAGGGCCCCCAAACAGACTTGGGTTTGAGGATAATTTGCTAGTCCAAACATTCTGGTTGAAATGCACGTTCTTAGATGAGATTAGCCACAAACCCTGGCCTGTTGGTGGGCCTTGAGGACTGTTTTGGGAAACACTGGTCATGGGTTCCTATCTCTAGACCAGGGGTGACCAAACTCGGTCCTGGAGGGCCGCACCCAGGCCTGGATTTGAATATATCCTTTTTGTGCACAGGTGAGTCAACCAGGATGACTGGAGAAGTGATTGACTCACCTGTGCACAGCAGGGATATCATCAAATCCAGGCATGTGTGTGGCTCTCCAGGACAGAGTTTGGACACCCCTGCTCTAGACTTCAAACTATTAACATATCATTTTTAAGGATCTCACTATAAACAATATAACATACTGATTGACCTATTATCCAAGATGTAAAGCGCACGTCTGAAATCTTTCAGAAAATTTACAAAGAACCATCATACGTGTTGAAACCTGACATTTACAAATGTCATGCAGATGACTGTGACTTCTGTATGAATATATCTGAACCAAAGAAGTGGCATGGAATAAAAAAAAAAAACACTGAGTTTATCACATATAATAGTTGCACTTAGCCGATGCGAGCCGTTAAAATACAAGACGCGGGACTTTGAAAAAAAAAAAGATACAAGACACAAAAATTGACGAGATTAGCGGCCGATGAAAAACACACTAAATACACCCCAAAAAATTACAAAAACATCAGACAGCATGGGGAAACAGCCAGGACGTCTGTGAGTGAGGTGGAACGCAAATTTAATTCCATTTAGACAATTTTCGCCACTCGAAAATCGCCTAAGCGTGGGAAAAAATGGGCGCCAAATTTTTTTTTTAAAAAGAGGCTACACGACCCCGGACCGCTGCAAAACACGTAGCAGTTTACACATCACACTACGATCTACAAGATACACTATTACAAAAGCCGGAACATGCTTACGAGACGCGTGACACATTAATAACATTACGACTATACAATGCCACTTTACACAATAAACCAACGGCTTTACCTCGCGCTCCCAGCCTATTTAGAATGCACAATTCAAACATTCATTACACTTTATAAGCAGGGCACTAACACTCGCAAAATACGCAAAATACAGACGCAAAATACAAACAGATTGTTACCTCTTCAGCCTATTGCTCGCTGCATATATCGAATATAAATAATTAAAGTATATTAATTGATTTAAGAAATCATTCAATTGTACTTATACATAGAAATATATATCTCTCAGAGGACCAAAAGTACACCACAGGAGAGGCTCGCAATGAGCGCCGAAGGTCCTCACAGTACATAATGGCTTTAATTAGGTCTCAAACAACATTCCCATGGCTTCAAATGTTATTGCCCTGTCATTTTTGATGTGCAAGTGGCTAGTTCCTTAATAAGGAGGATAAATCATATAATCAGGAATGTCTATAATAAAAAATCTGATAAAGTGTGTTCCATGTCTCGCACATGATTTAGAAATGAAAACTACATGCAATAAAGAACTTAAACCAACAGGACATGCTGGCAGACAAGCATGCCTCATCTAGCTGTATTCTGGCATGTTTGCTGCCAGATGCAATATAGAAAATTGCTTATATATTTCCAGTGCATCACGCACATAATCTAACTCTTTTTTTTTTTTTTGATGCGGACACTCAAGTTAATAAGGTTACAATAATTAGACACCATTAATAATTTATCCATGTCACTGTGTACAACCACCACGTGTTATCGCATGCACTTCCTGGTCACGTGCGGCTGTCTCCATGGTAACCGCGGCCCAACATCTCCATAGCGACCCAGTCCGGTGCTTTGGGAAGCATGGGCCTAGTGATGGGCAGAACCAGGAGGGCTGCAAAGGTAACGCGCGAGCAGTGAGAGGGGCTATTTATATGGAGATTAGGGATTTTTTTCAAGGAACCTGCCGGCACAATGCTTTGAGTTATATACTATAAGGACGTTATGAAGCATGGGATATACTGTATTCTAAATGTAAAAGCACGATATTGCAGTGTATATTAATAACTTTTTTATTGGACACACATTTTAGTTATTTTGACAAGCTTTCCAGGGTCGCTCCTTTTTATGAAGATAGGTGCAATAATGATTAATATTAATCATGGTCATTGGGATATACAGAGCAGGAATGCTGAGGAATAACAACCCCACACAGAAGCAGGCAGCATAAAGTACTTGGTCAGTCAATACTCCCTGTAAGAAAGGAAACCAGGCTGGGAAACTTCTGTAGTGTACAAGTGCAATTAATACACATGTACACAATTGGTTAAATAATTAAAAAGAACCCTGAACAATGTAGGTAAAGTGATTAATAGAATACACCAATACACTACGGTGTGTGTGTTTCCTTAAGATAGTGTGTGTGAAATTTACACAGCAACTGGACAATGCTTCATTTTCACCGCAGGTTGGGGAAAAATTGTCCCCCAGACCTGTGTATATATATTTATTTTATTATTATTATTATCATCATCACTAATATAGTTGTTGTATTCCGAGTTTGTGTATAACTCTTGCAGAGTTGTGGATGCGTGCAGCGCATTGCGAGGCCCGCAATGGGCGCCAAAGGGGCTCATTGCAAGGCTCGCAGAGGGGAGAAGAGGGAGAGAGAGAAGCCGCGCATAGCGAGGTGAATGAGGGGGGAGACACGGAGGAAGTGTCACATTGCATATTAAACAGTCATTTATGACGGGAAAATGACTAGTTATATTATTGTTATATTATTATTGTTATTTATATATATATATATATATATATATATATATATATATATATATATATATATATATATATATATATAGTACATTTGTGTTCACATTTGAATGTCTAAAACAAGTTAAAATAAAAAAATGTTTCCTGTCCAGAATTCCGAGAAATACAGTTATTACAATGCATTCTGGGAGCCTGCATGGACATACAAATGTGCCCACAAAGGCTTCGCTCTTGCTTTAAGCAAATGCCCCGCTGTATCACACAGCTTTTTTCAGCGCTCAGGATGGATTAAACACAAGCTAGGAACCCACATACAGCTGTTTCAAGGTTACTGCCAGTATGTGGCCGGTTGCGAGCTTGTGTAGTAGATTTTGTGAGTAGGTAGTTTACCACATCAATCGTTTAATTTATGGTGGGCAAAAGAGTGATAGAAGCCCTCCACCGTACAGTAAATAAATAATACATCTGTGCTTAAATGTCTAAAACAAGTTAAATATATATATATATATATATATATATATATATATATATATATATATATATATACACACACATACACTCACACACGCCACATCAACCAAATACATGTGGTAAGTGTCCTAACTAAATTCACACATCAGTGTGGTCATATGATATATCCCAGCATCCAGTCTGTTTGAACAGTAGATCTGTGGAGAGTGTCACATATTTATGGATTATATATACATTTTTTTTCCTTCTATACTTTGTACCTTAGACTCCCGATATGAATTTTGACCAGATGTGGGATATGATTGAGAGTTGTTCCTGTGTGAAGCCGTCTGATCGCTGCTCTCACACACCAGCCCAGGGCTGGGAAACTGTTCGCGTTTTTGTTTCCTCAACATTCGATGACTTCCACTCAGAGAGAGAGGTGCTTGTGAAAAAGGTAATGAAATACAGAGCGTTGTCATCCAAAGACAAGCAATTACTGCATTCACCTACCTCATAAACAGGCTGAAGTCATACATCTGTATACAAGTACCCCTGCAATTATGAACCGCATAATTTACATTTTCACTACTATTTCACAAATTGTTTGTAACAGTGTTGTCTCCTACCAAGCCCTGTATTTTCTGCCCTCTAAATCCAGAACTCAGTTTCTGTAAGAACCAAGCACCTCCCTCCCTCAATAGTACAGGTCACTCGCTCACTACACACTCCTTCACTTATATATTATGACTTACAGACCCTTGTATTCTGCAATTAAGTAGTGACAAATATGGTTGCTGCAATCACATATATGTGCACTTGTGCTCAAAGGTTTGCACACCCTGGCAGAAATTGTGAAATTATGGCATTTATTTTAAAAATATGACTAATCATGCAAAAAAAAAAAAAAAAAAAAGGATTTTATTGAAGGATAGTGGTCATATGAAACCGTTTATTATCGCATAGTTGTTTGGCTACTTTTTAAATCATAATGAAACAGAAATCACCCAAATGGCCCGGATCAAAAGTTTACATAACCTTGAATGTTTGCATTTGTTACAGACACACAAGGTGACACACACAGGTTAAAATGGCCATTACAGGTTAATTTCCCACACCGGTGGCTTTTTAAATTGCAGTTAGGGTCTGTGTATAAATAGTCAATAAGTTTGTTAGCTCTTGCATGGATGCACTGAGCAGGCTAGATACTGAGCCATGGGGAGCAGAACTGTCAAAGACCTGCTTAACAAGGTAATGTAACTTTATAAAAATGTAAAAGGATATGAAAAGATATCCAAAATCTTGAAAATGACAGCCAGTACTGTTTAATCACTTATTAAGAAGCTAAACATTCTGGGATCTCTTGATACCAAGCCAAGATCAAGTAGACCAAGAAAGATTTCAGCCACAGCTGCCAGAAGAATTGTTCAGAATACAAAGGAAAACTCACAGGTAACCTCAGGAGAAATACAGGCTGCTCTGGAAAAAGATGGTGTGGTTGTTTCAAGGAGCACAATACGTCGAAACTTGAACAAAATGAGCTGCATGGTCGTGTTGCCAGAAAGAAGCCTTTACTGCACCAATGCCACAAAAAAGCCCAGTTACAATATGCCCGACAACACCTTGTCACGCCTCACAGCTTCTGGCACACTGTAATTTGGAGGGACAAGACCAAAATAGAACTTTATGGTCACAACCATATGCGCTATGTTTGAAGAGGGGTCAACAAGGTATATAGTGAAAAGAATACCACCCCGACTGTGAAGCATGGTGGTGGCTCACTGATGTTTTTTTGGGGGGGGGGGGGGGTGAGCTCTAAAGGCACGGGGAATCTTGTGAAAATTGATGGCAAGATGAATGCAGAATGTTATCAGAATATACTGGCAGACAATTTGCATTCTTCTGCACGAAGGGACGCTCTTGGACCTTCCAGCATGACAGTGACCCAAAGCACAAGGCCAAGTTGACCCTCCAGTGATTACAGCAGAAAAAGGTGAAGGTTGTTGAGTAGCCAAAACAGTCTCCTGACTTCAGTATCATCAAGCCACTCTGGGGAGATCTCAAACGTGCGGTTCATGCAAGATGATCAAGAACTTCGCATGACCTGGAGACATTTTGCCAAGACAAATGAGCAGCTATACCACCTGCAAGGATTAAGGGCCTCATAGACAACTATTACAAAAGACTGCATGCTGTCATTGGTGCTAAAGGGGCAATACACAGTATTAGGAACTAAGGGTATGTAAACTCTTGAACAGGGTCATTTTATTTTTTTCTTTGTTGCCATGTTTTGTTTTATGATTGTGCCATTCTGTTATAACCTACAATTAAATATGAATCCCATAAGAAATAAAAGAAATGTGTTTTGTCTGCTCACTCACTTTCTTTAAAAATGGTACATATATTCGCCAAGGGTATGCAAACTTTTGAGCACAGCTGTATATGTGTGAATGAAATGTTGTGTGTCTCTCTCTCTCTCTCTCTCTCTCTCTCTCTCTCTCTCTCTCTCTCTCTCTCTCTCTCTCTATATATATATATATATATATATATATATATAGAGAGAGAGAGAGAGAGAGAGAGAGATGAATAATCAGAGCATTGCAGTATATAGTGATACCTTTTCTTTTTTGGACAAACATATTCATAGTTTGTACAATAAAAAAGGTATCACTATATACTTTAATACTCTGATTATTCATCTAGATTACTGGACACTCACGGCTACCTTACTCTTTATATAATATATATATATATATATATATATATATATATATATATATATATATATATATATATATAGTAAATAAATAGTACATCTGTGTTCACATTTTAATGTCTAAAACAAGTTAAAAAACCCTTCCAGCTCAGAATTCTGACACTGCATTCTGGGAAGCTGAGCTGGGACATGCAAATGTGCCCACAAATGCCCCACTCTTCAATCCATAGCCGTTTCCAAACATGGCTTCCTTTAAGCTTATACCTGCGGGATTACACAGCTTTAATGCAAAGCCAAGGTTGGATTTTACACAAGCTGAGAATCCTATCCATGTACAGCTGTTTCAAGCTTACTAGCTATCATCAGCATGGAGCGGGATCTCAGCCAGTGTTGTGGACTTTATGAGTAGGTAGTTCACCACAACAATCATTTATAATATGGTGGGCAAAAGAGTGATAGAAGCCCTCCACCATACAGTAGTACAGTAAAAAAAAAAAAGTACATCTGTGTTCACACTTGAATGTCTAAAACAAGTTAAAAAAAACTGCTTCCAGCTCAGAATTCAGAGAAAACAGTTATTACACTGCATTCTGGGAAGCTGAGCTGGGACATGCAAATATGCCCACAGATGCCTTGCTCTTCAATCCATAGCTATTATCAAACATGGCTTCCTTTAAGCTTATGCCTGCTGTATTACACAGCTTTAATACATAAATACATACACACACATGTTAATATAGGGTCACACATATCTGTAAAAAAATAAACCTTAATGTTTTAGATGCATCCCACCCCATAGAGGTTGGTTCTACAGGATTGAGTCACATTATTATGACCATCGTCTACTTTTGCCAGCAGTGTGTAGCCAATAAAATGAATCATGTATTGGTGGGTATATAAGGTGACATGTAGGTATTGTGCAAACATATCAGCCATCGCTGTCATGGCTATAGTGTGATTTATCTGATTTTGAAAAGGGAATGATCATTGACTTTTAGGCCAAGGGCAGCAGTATTAGTGAAACAGCGCAGTTTGTGAACTGTTCTCCTGCTGCTATGTGTGCTGTGTGTACCGTGACTGGGCAAAAAGCACCATTGAGAATAAACATTTTGGAAACTGAGGAGTGCCATTTATGTCAGAAGTGAACGTAGGCTGAGAAAGTATGTGAGCGCCAACTGACGCACTATAGTTGAGCAACTCACCATCCAAACGAACCAGAGGGCTACCAGATGTGTGTCTAAGATGACAGTACAGATAACTTTGTTGTGTATGGGGCTTCAAAGCAAACATCTGGTCACTGCACCCATGCTCACAAGGGTGCATCATCAGAAACTGCTTCAATTTGCACATCAATACCAAATTTGGACCTCTGCTGAGGGGCAAAGGGGTGACTACTCTGAGGAATCACATTCTCTGCTCCATCAACTGGATGGACATTGGGGTGTCAGGTGCGAAACCTCAGAGAACAAATACTCTGCCACCATTGTTGGGAGAACACAAGCTGGTAGTGACAGCGTTATGGGGAATGTTTACTTGGCATTGTCTGGGTCCCCTCATACCTCTGGAAGGCACTCTCAACCGATTGAGTTATCAAGCCATCCTTGCAGATCAAGTACCCCGTACATCTTGACTGTCTTCCCTTGAGAGGATGGGATCTTTCAGCAGGACTAGATGTCATACAGTCTGAATTGTCTGGGCTTGGTTGGAGGAGGACGAAGAAGACTTCCAAGTACTTCCCTGGCCTCCAAATTCCACAGACTTTAACCCCATCGAGCACCTGTGGGACCACCTCGATCTCCATGTTTGCCGTATGGATCCTCCACCACTCTCTTTTCAGCAGCTGTCGTCTGCTCTGCAGTCTGCTTGGTTCTAGATACCTTTCCCAACATTCCAGCATCTTATTGCCTTATCACCGGCTAGCTGCTGTCCATTCTGCACACATTGGTTATTTGGTGGTGGTCATAAAGATGTGACTCGACTGTGTAGTTGTGTGCTATCTGCATATACATGCCAGCTCTTTTTAGCTAAATACTTCTTCCCTATTGTTATATATAGTTCTTCAGTACTAGCATTCTCTTGTAAACTCATTCCCTCTGCTCAATACAGGTTTTCCCAGAGCTCAGGGAATGGTGTGAGGCACGAGGTCTGTGCCTTACAGAATGTGACCTTAGATGGGGGATTCCTCGAGACACCCCCTCTGGCAAGATTCTTTCCACCTGCCTGGGAGAGCTAGAGCGGTGTTATCAGGACACGCACAGCAAACCTCTCATGGTTATATTGCTTGGGGAGCGGTAAGTCCTTCCTGGCACATTCACAGTGAGCCATTTTGTCAATTATGAATTTGGTGAAATATAAGAAAGTGGAACATTAAAATTATCTTTCATGTTTAACTCAATATTTGTTCCTGAAGAAAGAAACTGGCACTAAAGTGGTTAATGCTGCAACTGAACATTTCCCATCATTAAATGATTATCAGTTTGCAGATCTCATTCACTACTCTTTCTGATCCAGGGTTGGTTGGATCCCAGATGTAGCTGAGGTTCCCCAGGACGTCATAGAGCAGTTCCACTGGGTGCCTGGAATGTCTGTGACTGGAATGGAGATAATACATGGAGCTTATAGAACCAGCAATCCCAATGCAGCCTTCTGCATGCGAGATCCATCCTTCCTGGAGCTTTTGCCGCAGCAGGATTTGTCGCGATATCAAGAGAAGGGTAGGAAAGCACATCTGTTGCAGTCACTGAAAGAGCATGTGTGCCATCGCTTCCCTGCAGAGCAGATATTTACATATAAGTGCCAAATACTGGGAACAAACTACACAACTGGTATAGAAAAGGTAAACATAGCACATTGTTCATGTTCCACAATATAGTTATCCTGCTGTACCACGGTGAGAAATGCCTCAGTCTCTTTTCCTCCACATAGGTCAGACTGGGATTTTCAGATGACTTCTCCTCCTGGATCCTGAATTTCCTTCAATCCCAAATTATGCAGACTTACCCAGGACACTCTGTTCCTTTGTCTGAGCAAGAGGGTCCCTCCTGGTAAGAAGACGATGCACATAAGGCCATTTGGGCTAAAGACTGCTGTATTTCTTAAAAACTTTACAATTATTTTTGTCCAATAATAGATAAAGTCCTGCCTGTTTCAAACAGAGCTTGGTGTTCTTTGACTGTCTCACTCAGGCCCTGGTGCTCTCTAATTGTTTAATACACAGCACAGCAGTATTTTTGATCATGTCACAATAGGTCCTATGGTATATTATTCACATAGAACTCAGCGCTGCCTGTTTCTGCAAATCTCAGTGCTGTCTTTTGAAGCTGAGTCTTCTTACATAAGTTGTCTGTTTATTTAACATGAAGACTATGGCACAGTAAGCCTGACCAAACAAGCCCACTTCTTCCTTTATCACACAAAGACTAACACTACATTACACTACAGATTTGCTAAAAGGACAGCTACAATATGAAGACATTTATATCTCACCTATTTCTAGCTTTTCTTTCTGTCAATCCCTTTTTTTATGGTCCCCAAAAACAGTAATTCTCATTATGCATTTCTCTAGCTCTTCTCTTACCTGTCTGTCACAATCACCTGCGCTATCATTCCCACTTTTACTCCATTTTCTTCTTCTATACCCCCTTTCCTCCATTCTAATTTCTATTATGCATAATAACTCTGGCACTCCCCCATGATTGTGAGAGAGTAATTATATCTGACCTTGACTAAACTGTCTGTTTAATATAACTGTGGTCTTTCTGTTCACAGGGAGCAGGCAGAGACATTTCAGCACCAGCTATTCCTTCGGCAGAAGTCCCAGATATTCATTGGACGGGAGTTGGAGGTACTGAAAGTTCTGGAGTTCCTAAAGTTTGGTTCAACCAATCCCCAACAGCAGCTGAACAGCTACAATAAAGAGGGGTCGGATAGTGGAGACAGTGAGCCCAGGATTCCTCTCTACCACATAACAGCAGAGCCTGGCATAGGCAAATCCTCACTACTAGCTGCCAGTATAACTCAAGCACTTGAGGTGAGAGAAAAATTGTCAAAAATGTTGCATGTACAGTATGTCAAATACATGCATCCCAGACCTTAGATGTTGTATTTAAGTTTAACTTGCCTCTATTGTTTCCCCCTCAGCTCCCAAAACACACAGTGTTTTACCACTTTATTGGTTGCTGCCCCTCATCAGCTCAGCTTAGCAATCTTGTGATGCGTCTGTGCTGCCACCTCATGCCAGCTGGACCAGGTTTGTTGTGACCAAATCCAGGATGTACCATGGTCTTGTATATGTATTGAAGGATGTGGGAATTTATTTTCTTAACCTTGATACTAATTAGAATAAGCCAAAAGTATATTTTAGGTTTTGATGTAATCTCTTCAAGGATGTTGCCAAAAAGTTCCTTTATTTATTTGCTTGATCTATCAGCCTCTCCACTAACTAAATTAATGATATCCAAAACCGCATGACCTCCCATGATTTAAAGCTCAGAACCTCAAGAACTGAGCCCTTACCAATCCGTCCTTGTACTGTAGTACCCACACTTGTAATCTGTTTAAACCAAAAGGCCAATTCCTGCTACCTTGGTATCTTAGCCAGCGGTTTTCTTTAGTAATCACATTCTTTCACTTAATAAATCTTGATGCTTCCAATGAAATACCATCTTACACATTCACCCTTTAGTCTCTCACTATATACCCATGTACTACAGTTTTCTGTTTCATAATTTGCTTTGCTATTATTTAGTTTCTAGCGACTTGCCCGTCAAAAAATGACGGCAAGAAAATTGTAAGCCAGGTAATGCTGTTTGGCAGCCAATGTAAGGTTTTTGTTCGTCCGAGTACCTTGGGCGCTCATAGCGAGCCTCTCCCCTGGTTTAGTTTTGGTGTTGTGAGCTCCTTCGGTGCTCATTGCAAACCCTGCACTGAGCGCCTTTGGCGCTCATTTTGAGCGTCTCATGTGGTGTACTTTTGGTTGTGTGAGCCCTCTGTGCGTTCATTGTGATCTCCTCGCTGAGCGCCTTCGGCTCTCCTGTGGTATTTTTATTTTTTATATATATATATTTTTTAATAATAATTAATTAATGAAATAAAACATTAATATACTTTACCTATTTGTAATGATTATATGCAGCAATCAATATGCTGTAGAGCTAACAATCAATTTTGTTTTTCCTGCAGCATGCAATGTAGTTTTGGACTGTTGCTGAGCTGAGGAGCAATGTGTAAAATGTGCAGTGTAAATATGCTGCGTGTGCAAGGCTAAAACATTTGTTTAGTTGTGTAAAGCGCCATTTTAGAATGGTAATGTTATTAGTTTTAAGTTATTGTTGTAAAATGGTGGCGATTGTCTATGTATTACGCGGGTGTCGAACATTTTCCGTTGTTCCTAATAGTGTATTTTGTACCTCGTACGTTCCTGTGTAAAAGTTGTATGTGCCTGGCAGTGTTTTGCGAGCTTAGCGGTTGTGTAGCCTCGTTTTTGGCCAATTTTTCTCTCTCTTAGGCGATTTTCGAGTGGCGAAACTGCAAATTCTTGTGCAACCTCACTCCCACACGTCCTGGCTTTCCCCCCATGATGTGTGTGATGTTTTTGGTGTGTTTTTTTTTTTTTTTTGGTGTGTTTTTTGATGTGCACGGTTCGGCCGTTAAGTTCATATTTTTCTAAGTGGCGGTTTTCTTTTCAAAGTGTTACGGGACGTAATTTTTTGCAGGGGATTTTTTGAAAGTGCTACGGATCTCGCTCGCACTGTGAATTGTGTATTTGAGTTTTCTTTAGTTTTGTAGTCCCGCGGGTTGTAGGCAAGATGCATAAGTCGTTCTGGGTCGTAGGGATGACCCCCTATCTCGCTCATCGCCACCAGCCTTCGGCGCTCCTTGCCTAGCCACAACCGCTTTGCAAGCCCGCAGTTTTAACATTGCGTTACCAGCGTTTTTTGGCAAGCCTGCACTGCAGAGAACTATATCTGTGATTCCCTATTCCAATCTTTCATAAATTCCTCTTTCAGGCTCGTGGAAATCATTGATCCTTATTTGTCACCTCACTCTTCCAGTCCTACCGCTGGCTACCATTTCCTCCAGAATCAAATAAAAAGTGTTCATAGTCATTAACAATGTTTTATTTATTTATATATCCACTTTTCAATCCCTTCTCTCTGCGTATTTCGTCCTTTATCATTACATCACCTCACTGTAGATATTCCCAGTGTATTTTTCCTTTGGAAATACTTACTTGGCTCCATCTTACTACATCTAACCTTTTGCTGCAGTGAAAGATGTTTACTGTTTAATGAGTACTTTCTTGCCTGTCTGTGGCATGTATGTTGACTACAGTGGGGTGTATTCAATCAGCTTTCTACCCACCATAGTTTTGCAGTTGCCAGAACAAACCTCACATTGGTGAGTCTCATTGAAGGACTTTAATTTGTCTGTAAGTGGGTTCCCGGCTCTATTCCCAGTACAAGGGCATATATATATATATATATATATATATATATATATATATATATATATATATATATATATACCGTATAAACTCGAGTATAAGCCAACCCGAGTATAAGCCGAGGCACCTATTTTACCACAAAATACTGGGTAAAATGAGTGACTTGAGTATAAGCCGAGGATGGGAAATGCGCTGCCCCCTATTTCCCCCTCTCTCTCCCGTGTCTCTTCCCCCCTCCCTTATCACCTTCCTCAACCCCCCTCCTCATTCTCAACCTCCCTCCTCAACCTCCCTCCTCATCCTCAACCTCCCTCCGCATCCTCAACCCCCTCATCCTCAACCCCCCATCCTCAACCTCAACCCCCCTCCATGACCTCAATCTCCCTCCTCATCCTCAACCCCCTTCTCATCCTCCCTCCTCAACCCCCACATCCTCATCCTCCCCCTCAACACCCCCTCCTCATCCTCCCCCCTCAACCCCCCATCCTCCCCCCTCAACCCCCCATCCTCCCCCCTCAACCCCCCCATCCTCAACCCCCTCCTCACTCCCTTCTCACCCCCCCTCAACCTCAACCCCCTCCTCACCCCCCCCTCAACCTCAATCCCCCTCCTCAACCTCCCTCCTCCCCCCCTCAACCTCAACCCCCCTCCTTCTCATCAACCCCCTCCTCAACCCCCCATCCTCATCCTCAACCCCCGCATCCTCATCCCCCTCCTCATCCCCCCTCAACCCCCCATCCTCATCCTCAACCCCCCCATCCTCATCCCCCTCCTCATCCCCCCTCAACCTCAACCCCCCTCCTCAACATCAACCCCCTCCTCAACCCCCCCCATCCTCATCCCCCTCCTCACCCCCCTCAACCTCAACCCCCCTCCTCAACCTCCCTCCTCCCCCCCTCAACCTCAACCCCCCTCCTTCTCATCAACACCCTCCTCAACCCCCCATCCTCATCCTCAACCCCCCTCAACATCAACCCCCTCCTCAACCCCCATCCTCAACCCTCCGATCCTCATCCACCCCATCCTCATCCCCCTCCTCACCCCCCCTCAACCTTAACCCCCTCCTCAACCTCCCTCCTCCTCATCAACCCCCTCCTCACCCCCCCCCCCCCTCAACCTCAGCCCTCCTCCTCACTTTCTCCCCTCTAAATACCTCCCCCTCACTTACCTGCTTCTTCTCCGGCGCTGGGGTCAAGACAGAGCAGAGGCCGGAAAAGAAGCAGGTAAGTGAGGGGAGAAAGTGAGGAGGGAGTTGATGAGGAGGGGGGTTGAGGATGAGGAGGGGGGAGGAAAAGAGACACAGGGGGGTAGAGAGACATGGGGGGGGCTAGAGAGACACGGGGGGGTTAGAGAGACACAGGGGGGTAGAGAGACACGGGGGGGGGGGGGTAGTTAGAGAGACACTAGTGGGAGTGACTCGAGTATAAGCCGAGGGGGCCCTTTTTAGCCTTAAACTCGAGTATATACGGTATATATATATATATATATATATATATATATATACAGTATCTCACAAAGGTGAGTTCTCCCCTCACTTTTTTGTAAATATTTTATTATATCTTTTCATGTAACAACACGGAAGAGATGACACTCTGTTACAATGTAAAGTAATGTGTAGAGCCTGTAAATTAGCTGTCCCCTCAAAATAACTCATCATCATCAGGGAGGAATGGAAGAGGACTCCAGTGGAAACCTGTGAAGCTGTGGTGAACTCCATGCCCATGACGGTTAAGGAAGTGCTGGAAAATAATGGTGGTCACACAAAATATTGCCACTTTGGGCCCAATTTGTACATTTTCACTTAGGGGTATACTCTGTGTATATATAACTAAATCATCCATTTTAAATGGTTAGAGACACAAAGGTGATATGTTTTGAGCCTCATTTGCATGTCACTATCCTTAGCTGATATTATAAACACTGTTTACTGCTTCTTGTAAGTGTGCTCAGAATGGCTCTTCTTTAGATCAAAACACAAATGAAGGATATTTTTTTTAGTAGTGAATATAAGGTATTTGTACAGAGCACGGGATATTATTGGAGATAAAAGGATAAAAGAAAATAACAATGCCATGTAAGCGGTTTGTACCTAATTGCGCTAATGCTAGTTATTACTGTCTTCCTGTTTCTATTGCAATTTGTTACCGCAGAGCTACACATCATATTGTTGCTTTATAAATAAAAGATATTAGTATTCCAAAGCTCTGTATAGGATTATTCTGTCTGGAGGCTTCATCCTCTCTTACATATTACTTTTCTATCTTTGCTCTTGCGGTTTTCAGAACGTGAGGATGTCCTAGAGAGTCTGAAAAACTGTGAAAGAAATGAGGAAATGAAAGAGATTCTAAGAAAGCTTCTGGTAGCAGCTCCCCTGGGTGATGGTCTGTGTATATTTATTGATGCAATTAATCAGGTAAAGTAGCAGAAATAAACTATATTCATACAGCTCCAAGTACACTGCCATCAATGACATACATGTACTGTATACAGCACAGAGTGTACTATTCCAAATTATGTATACAGCACAGAGTGTACTAATCCGAATTATATACTTCTGTTCATCAGCAGTAATACGCATGCATACATCTGTGTGTTCTCCAAAAAATATACTACCGGCTTTCATGTACACAGATCTGTAGGCCAAATGTATTGAGGTGTAATAGTAGTGATTTGTTACATAGAATATGATATTATCCAAGCAGAAAAGTTCCCATACTTTAGTACATACAGTATCTCACAAAAGTGAGTACACCCCTCACATTTTTCTAAATATTTTATTATATATTTTCATGTGACAACACTGGAGAATTGACACTCTTCTACAATGTAAAGTAGTAAGTGTACAGCCTGTATAACAGTGTAAATTCGCTGTCCCCTCAAAATAACTCAACACTTAAGCCATTAATATCTAAACCGTTGGCAACAAAAGTGAGTACGCCCCTAAGTGGAAATGTCTAAATTGGACCCAAAGGTCAATATTTTGTGTGGCCATCATTTTCCAGCACTACCTTAACCTTCATGGGCATGGAGTTCACCAGAGTTTCACAGGTTGTCACTGGAGTCCTCTTCCACTCCTCCATGATGACTCACAGAGCTGGTGGACGTTAGAGACCTTGCACTTCCCCACCTTCCGTTTGAGGATGCCCACAGATTCTCAGTAGGGTTTAGGTCTGGTGACATGCTTGGCCATCCATCACCTTTACATTCAGCTTCTTTAGCAAGGCAGTGGTTGTCTTGTAGGTGTGTTTGGGGTCGTTATCATGTTGGAATACTGCCCTGTGGTCCAGTCTCCAAGGGGATCATGCTCTGCTTCAGTATGTCACAGTACATGTTGGCATTCATGGTTCACTCAGTGAACTGTAGCTCCCCAGTGCCGCAGCACTCATGCAGGCCCAGACCATGACACTCCCACCACCATGCTTGACTGTAGACAAGACACACTTCTCTTTGTACTCCTCACCTGGTTGCCGCCATACATGCTTGTCACTATCTGAACCAAATAAGTTTATCTTGGTCTCATCGGACCACAGGACATGGTTCCAGTAATCCAGTCTGCTTGTTTTCAGCAAACTGTTTGTGGGCTTTCTTGTGCATCATCTTCCTTCTGGGATGACAGCCATGCAGACCAATATAATGCAGTGTGCCGCGTATGGTTTGAGCACTAACAGGCTGACCCCCACCCCTTCAATCTCTGCAGCAATGCTGGCAGCACTCGTACGTCTATTTCCCAAAGACGACATCTGGATATGACGCTGAGCATGTGCACTCAACTTCTTTGGTCGACCATGGCAAGGCCTGCTCTGAGTGGAACCTGTCCTGTGAAACCGCTGTATGGTCTTGCCCACCGTTTCAGGGTCTTGGCAATCTTCTTATAGCCTAGGCCATCTTTATGTAGAGCAACAATTTTTTTTTTCAGATCCTCAGAGAGTTCTTTTGCCATGAGGTGCCATGTTGAACTTCCAGTTACCAGTATCAGAGGCTGTAAGAGCGATAACACCAAATTTAACACACCTCCTCCCCATTCACACCTGAGACCTTGTAACACTAACGAGTCACATGACACGGAGGAGGAAATATGTCTAATTCCGCCCAATTTGGACATTTCCACTTAGGGGTGTACTCACTTTTGTTGCCAACGGTTTAAACATTAATGGCTGTGTGTTGAGTTATTTTGAGGGGACAGCAAATTCACACTTTTATACAGGCTGTACAAACCAAAATAAATCTACACAAATGTATTACTTGTGTGTGCCGCAGAAACACAACAATACTATCAACAATATACAAATGTAGTTCTGAGCAGGCTACCAGAGCTCTGTTTAGTTCTGTGTACACTTCCAATGTTTTAAATTTGATTTGTGTTGTCTTGCATAATTGCAGTGTTATGTAGACACTTTGTTTATCCCTAGCTCTCTAGCTCATCAGATGTGTCAGACCTCCTTTCCTGGCTGAGTACAGGTGAACTCCTGCCCCCATCTTGCAGATGTGTCATCAGCAGTATTCCAAGCTCATTTTCTCCTGCACCAAGCTCTCCTTACTACCTGCATCTGGAACCACTGTCACTGGAGGCTGCAAGGAGCCTGGCTGTCATCTACCTGTCACACTATAGCAAGGTAAAGGAAAGTCAAAGAGAAATATTTAAACCAGGGGTTAATGAACACATAACCAGATAAGATAATAAACTGACAGGAAATAAAGTGGTACAGTGATATAGGGTTGATCATCGATTTTAAGACAAGGGAAAGGGTGGACAGTCACAGAATACTGTGAACCTGAATAAACAAGCGATGCAAATAATGATAGAAGGAAATATTGAGTTACATGAGATGACTGAGAGAAGAACAGGCACAAAAATTTGAGTTTGTACAGAATGAGTAATACAATTGAGATATATGACTGGAGCAGATTTGTTATCTCTATTTATACAGACTGGGTGTATGTTGTAATCAGACTTCTCCTTTCTCTGTACCTTACAGGCACTGAGCCCAGAGCAGCTTCATCTCCTGCTGCAGAACACCTGCTCTCTGAACCCACTCTGGCTGTCCTTAGCCTGTGAGGAGCTGCGTGTCTTTGGAGTGTTTGAGACACTCACCCAGAAGATTGCTGGCTTCCCCAACACACTGCAAGGACTACTGGGAAATATCATCCAGAGGTTGGTGCAGGAAGACCAGGCAGCCAAGGTCAAGGAGGTGAAAGCAAACCCACACACCAACATATTTAATACATTGTACACTATATTGTACACTATAAAATGCTGGGCAATGCATTTTTTGTCCGGGACCCATTAGTGATTTCCTAAAAATAAAGCTTGGTGCTTCAGATTAAGCCCCTATTCTACAAATACTTATTTTCCACTATTCTCTTCCACATGTTCTATGTAGATGGATTGCTCCCACCCTTCGCTTGTCATCTCTCATATGACGCTAGAGTTTATGTGAAGTACTTTTTCTTCTTAGTGTTATCCCCCCCTGCTAATTGCTATCAATCGGTGGGTGTTGCAAATGCTCAGATCCCCAGTACCTAAACAAGCTATTGATAGCACACTAGAAGCTGGCCAGTGAAAGGTGGTCTGCTACTGATTATCAGAATGTATACTAAATCCTCACTGAGCTTTTACGCCATGTGAACATTTTTTTTACAATGCTTCAAGCATCTGTTCAGATTCAACTTGTCAACACTCATTCAGTGCAGGAACTGTTGATGAGATGTATGAATTCTTCAATACTTCTGACATACTGTATACATAACTATTGGATGTGGTGTCTAATTAAATAATGCAACAAGAATGCTACTTAAAGGGACATGGAACACAACTGTTTTATTCAAGTATTTTAATAGCACATTTTAAACATTACAAAAGTGTTTTTTTGCAAGAAAAATATTAAATACATCCTTTTTAAAGTTTGTTGAAACTACAGGGAATGCAGAGAACTTGTTTTAGTCTGTAGTTCTCATTGACTGACTGAGGGCAAGCCCCCAAGAGTATTTAAACTTTTAAATATGTGTTTGTGCTCATTTATTTAAAAAGAAACACACACCGTGTTTCATTATCAAATACCCTCTGCCAAAGAAACAAAGAACAAATGACACCAGATTTTTTCTTCTGGTCCAGCTTCTTACAGATATATGATTAGTGTAGCACTTGCTTTCCAGCCACTACCCCTTGCTGTGCCAGTTGTGGTTGGTGCCTCTTTGTCTCCAAACAATGATGCCAACATTATTATGTCACTCATGTAGCTAAAAACAAATAAAAGAACACTCTTGTTCTGAAGCCAGAGACACACACATCCATTCATTTTCCCAATTCTACATCAGCACCAGAAGTTTCTGCTTAATGTATCAACCCTCTTCCCTCTCTGACAGAACAAACATCCCAAAGGCTAATAAACTATGTTTGTCCTGTAACTTCTTGAATGACCTATCATATTATGTCCTAGGGCCTACTTGCGAGTGCAAATACATTCTTTACATTTTTGTTGTTGTTGTTTAGTCATTCAGTCGCGTCCGACTCTCAGTGACTCTATGGACCACAGCATGCCAGGTGCATCTCTCAAACACTGCCCCTCTGAGCACCATCAAGTTCATGTTCATTGCTTCAGTGGCCTCATCTATCCATCTCCGCCTCTGTCGCCCCCTTCTTCTTGTGCCTTCAATCTTTCCTAGCATCAGAGTCTTCTCTAGGGAATCCTGCCGTCACATGATATCGCCAAAATATTTGAGCTTCAGCCTCATGATCATACCTTCTAATGAACAGTTTGTCTTTATTTCCTGAAGTATTGATTTATTGAATCTTCCTGCAGTCCAAGGGACTCTAAGCAGTCTTCTCCAACACCACAATTCAAAGGCTTCAATTCTACAGTGCTCAGAGTTCTTCATGGTCCAGCTCTCACATCCGTATGTTACTACTGGGAATAACATAGTTCGAACTATGCGGACCTTTGTTGATAGTTTAATATCTTTACTTTTTACTAGCTAGTGCAAGCTTGCCATAGCTTTCCTCCCCAGAAGCAAACATCTTTTAATTTCATGACAACAGTCAACATTTGCAGAGATCTTGGATCCAAGGAAAAAAAAATCTTTCATTGCCTCCAATTCTTCCCCTTCTATTTGCCAGGAAGTGAGATTACTGTTTGCCATGATCTTCGTCATTTTTTTAACGTTGAGCAGCCAGCTTTTGCTCTCTCTTCTTTTTCCCTCATCAATAAGTTTTTTAGTTCCTTCTCACTTTCAGCCATCAAAGTAGTATCATAGGTGTATTAAACTTTATACAATTACCCAAATCATCCTACTAAATCAGATCACTATTGTAAACATTATAACATTGCTAGATAATTTGGTACTTTTTTAAGGGGTTTGGCATAACAGTGTCATGTCCTAACCACAATTCTTATTAATCCCGAATACTCACAGACCGTGCTCTTTGGGGATCCAGGGTACCGGACCAGAGCCTGAGGACTAACATTACACAGGCTTATTAGGGTCATAACAAAATAGTCCATGATAGAACAAAATAATCTTTGAGTTCAGGGCGGTGACAGTTCAATCTTGGACCATACAGGTCCTTGCTGGTGGGGTTCAGGGGAGTCCGACCCTGGCCCCCATAAGTAAGTCATGACATTAGAAATAGCCCAAAAATTGTAAACTTAATGTTTTATTTATGCTTTACATCAGTGTTAAATGTATTAATCCTGAATTGTTTTGAGACTTTACATGGAAACCTCTGCAAGAAACACAGATAAGAATTGGAAGGACCAGGGAGTGAGAGAAAGTTATAGAGAATGAAAGTAAAAGAGAATGAAAGAGAAGACAATCCTGTTGCTGTAAGACAGGCATTAAGACTTCCTGAGAAGAACATGTAAGAAGTTGGGAAGATGTTTCCATTTAATAGGATACAGTAGAAATCTGATAGGAAGGGATTATTAAACATTGCTGCTAGTATGTAGTTTATTTTCTTTACCTAGTGGAAGTCTTTATTTAGATGTAAATCAGATTTCTATACACAGCTTATAATAGCAATGAATTTATTATTTTTACTCTTTTTTAAATTAATTCTTCTGACCTAAAATGTCTCTGCATATTGATTGTTATCTTCATCATATGTCTTTTATATGTAACAACAAATAATACAGATCTAACTATGATCTAACAATATAAAAGGATACGGTGAGTGGATGCAGCACAACAGCTTGTTCTTCTAGTGAGAGCTCATTGAGACCAAGTTCTTGTGTGTAACTGCTGTATTGTCACTGCAGCTTCTTTCATTACAGCACTTTTGTAACTATTTAGACCTGGTCCAAACATCAAACCTTGGTTATTATCAGTTAAATGATTACTAATATTTGCTAATTACTCCCTGGTGGTCTGCATGCATTATTTTCGGTGTAAAGTCTGACCTAAATAATCTGAATGTATGAAGACAACATGGAGGAATTAGCAATTTTAGCAAACAGTGTATTAATAACACAGCTTTGGTAGGAAGATCTGACAGACTGACTGACAAGTATAAATTCTAAGCTTTAAGGTAAACTTACTGTAATGCATTTACAAACACATGTGTTAACAATTAAATGTTATTACATATCAGTTATTACCTGTAGTTTGACATTTTGCCATATTTGGATCCTCAACTGTGCCATTTTTACTGCTGGAAAACAGCTTTAATACGGTCTATTAAAGTTTGTATCAAAACATGCAGTCAGTATTTGTCTATGTCTTTTTTCTCTCTACAGTTGTTGTGTTTGGTTCACTGCTGCCCAGAGGGAGTTGCAGAAAGAGACCTTCAAGGTGCACTGTCAGAGCTTGAAGGTGGAGAGCAATTACCCGCCATTCAGTGGGCGACATTGCACCGGACTGTAAGCAGTCTACTGCGAGTGGGAAGAGACCACAGAGGAAGAGACACCCTGAGCTTCTTTCATGGCAGTGTGGCAAAGGTAAACAAATGGCATCAGCGAGGTGGGGTAGGCATAACTGCAAACTCAATTCCTGTAATAATGCCCCTCTCACACATGCAAAAATCACCATGGTATAATACATGCCTCCAGAGACCAACATAGGTATGATTAAAAAATAATATATATATAAAATACACATTTTTAAGCTCACAAGCAGTGTTGTAATGCACTCTATTTGAACAAGCATTTCTACTCCGTGGGCCTATTCTCTTGCCTTTAAACACCGTCATCTAGTGGCCAGATGCAGCATTACAGTGTGTTAAACTAACATTGTGAATGAGCTGTATGTACAATTGTGTGTGATGCTTGTGTGCCTATACATGTGTATTTTATAGGTTTTTATTGTGTTACACATATATTTAAAGACACGTTCTGTCATGAGTTTGACTGATTTCCATTCCAGCTAAATATCTTTGTCATCCCTGTTTTAAACCGGAAAAATGCAATTGCACATCGCAACTGAGTAATAAGTGATGTGATCTTGAGCTGGAATGGAAATCTGCGAAAATCATGACAGAAAGTGCCCTTAAATATATGTGTAACACAATAAAAACGTATAAAATACACATTTTCATAAACATTTTTTTCTGAATTTTGGGCTCCAAAAATAGGGGTCGTTTTATACATGGGGGCGTCTTATACACGCTAGCTAGGAAATTTGTAAACTGCATCTTAGAATTGTGTGTTCATGTTCAAACTACTTTTCCCCTAACAATTCTATTTTCTCTTACTGTTTGTTTCATATGAGGCTAACACATCCAACTATATATGTGATTGAAAAAAGTGAGACATTGTTGTGTTTGACTCTCTATGTCAGCCACTGCCCTTCTCAGCTCCTTCAAGCTCATACTCATTGCTTCATTCACCTCTGCCATTCCCTTCCATTTTTCCCAGCATCAAAGTCTTCTCTAGGGAATCCTGAATCTCTTGATATGGCCAAAATATTTGAGCTTTAGACTTATGATCATTCCTTCCAGTAAACCGTTTGTCTTGATTTCCTGTAGTACTGATGTATTGGATCTTCTTGCAGTCCAAGGGACTCTTAAGTAGTTTTCTCCAACACCACAAGTCAATTCTACAGCACTCGGCCTTCTTTATGGTCCAGGTCTCAGATCTGTATATTACTGCTGGGAATAGCATAGTTATAACAATGAGAAACTTTGTTGATAATTTAATATCTCTGCTTTTTAATAGCTTGTCCAGGCTTGCCCTAGCTTTCCCCAGAAGCAAATGTCTTTTAATATTATGGCTGCTGTCAATATCTGAAGAGATCTTGTAGCCCAGGAAAATAAACTCTGTCACTGCCTCCACTTCTTCCCCTTCTGTTTGCCAAGAACTGATATTGCTTTTTGCCAAATTCTTCTATTTGACGTTAAGCAGCAGGCCCGCTTTTGCACTTTCTTCTTTTGCCCTCATCAATAGCTCCTTTAGTCCCTCCTCATTTTCAGCCCTAAGAGTAGTATCATCCACGTATCTGATATTGCTGATATTTCTCTCAGCAATATTAATATTGGCTTTGGAGTCTGGCCTTACGCATGATGTACTGCACGTATAAGTTAAATAAATAAGGTGACAATATACAATAATATGGGTTATTACTGAATGATTACTGTGTGTTCTGTCTCCTGTATGCAGGCAGTGGAGCAGTGTTTGCTTGGATCAGAAGGCTCCCGGCAGCCATACCTCTCCAGTCTGGCTAATTATTATGAACATCGATGTACAGATGATGTCACTGTGGTCTTTCAGCTCCCACGTCTGCTCCAAGAGGCCAATCTAAGTGGTCGCCTGGTCCAGTTTTTGAGAAAAGATTCTCGTGCACAGACCATCCAAGCCCATACACGAGCCCAGTACCTGAAGGTAACATCACCATGCTTACTGTCAGTGGCCCCCCCAGGCATCTATTCATAAACCCAAAAGGGTTTGCAAGCACTGCTCAGTTGTATGTGTAGAAAGTATCTTTCCAGTATCTCTGCTAAATATATTTACTGTGTAAAAGGTCAGATCATTACTATACCTAAAAATACTCTTTGAAGCTTGAGCATATGAGATATGCACACCATTACTCTGTTATTCTCTGTATGTCTGGCAGGCTCTGCGTTGTACTCAGGTGTGCAGGGACGGCTTCCCCCGGTCTCCAGCTCTCATCTGCCCATTCTGTTCCCTGAGGACTGGGGCATTTGGACATGTGAGTGAGACAACACAAATGTATCTGTTGAAGTGTTTACTGCTTTCACTGACCATCACTCGTACTAATTCTTCCTATAACAGTCATATTACTCTTCCTGCTCTGTGTACTGTACTCTATGATAACTTGGATCACTGTTGTGTCCCTGTAAATAAACAGTTATTCAAACTATAGTTTTTTATCTCTGTTTTCTTCACTGTGGTCAGTTACTGGCTGTACTATGCACATGGACAATAATAAGTGGATGTGGTTTCTGTTTAAAATCAGATACCAAACATTGACCTTGTTATCACTAATACATTTGGAAGTTGCTGGCATTGGTAACACTGTAACTGATTGACGCTGGTATAATTGTTTTTTTTTTAAGTATTTACTGTGCTTCTGATATAAATTTTTCTTTGTTGCTGTAGGATATACATAATTGTTGTATGCTTAGATTTTTATCTTTTTCCTTAGTAACATCCATCATTTTCCACTCATTATTTTTATTTTTATTCACCATATTAATTCTCCCTATTCACAAATTAAACCTTTCTCCAACAACAATATGGTAATCAGTAATGTTTCACTCACAATTCTTATTGATATCATATCCTCTGATTTAATGTTTCTTTCCCTCAAGTTCTTCCTGAACAGTCAGAGCTGCGCTGTGTGTGGGTCGTCAGTAAACGTGATGGGAAAGGAAGCTTTTCTGTGCCATCAGCACTTCAGGTAACAACAAAACTCTCTCTCTCACTTATATAATTACACTAGGAAATTGCCCGTCAAAAATGATGGGAATAAAATTGTAAATCTGGCAATGCTGTTTGCGACACAATGTAAGGCTTTTGCTCCTCTGAGCAACTTCAACGCTCATCGCGAGCGTCTTTGTTCGTGCGTCAACGGCGTGTCTCGCAAGGCTTGCAGGCGTCCATTGCTGTGGGAGGGACGCAAGTGCGTTACCAACATCGCAAACGTCCCCAACACTGACAACTATATATGTGATGCTATAATTAAAGACCATCCCATTTTCATCTTCTCCGATTCATGTTCTGATTACTAATTTTGTCTCATCTGGGAAAAACATTCTCCAAAAAACAGATAATTTTTTGTGGATCAACTTCTACTTGTGCTTTGTGATTTGCCATAATAATGGATGACATTTTTAACTAATAATTTATCAATTTTGTTCTAAAATTATTTATTGACTCTTTTTTTGCTTTATAACATGACCGTCGTTTTGTTCATAGGAGTAAGTGATCTCTTGGAGTTTGCCACTTTCTCCTAACAAGTCTTTGCATTGATTCTGTGACATTATTCACTATTATTGTTATGTCCTTACTTTCTCTTTACAGGTATGGTCGTAACGAGTGTCTAGTTTGTAAGTCCCCCATCTTGGGCCCACAAGCACCATCTCCAGCCCTCCTGTGTCACTATTGTGGCTTCTTTCAAACCTGTGTCGCAATAAAGACCTGACATATTCATATATATCATACACATACTTCATATCTCAGGAAGTCTTCTAATTGTTTTGAGTGTTTTTTATCCTTTATACTTTAACCTTGTTTACAATTAAAAGCACTGGTAATGCTGAGTTAATGGAGTATTAATCCCACTTACAGCTTGTGGGTTTTACCTCTATTCCCGTAATCACGTATTGTTATTCTTGTTTCACAATATATTTTCTTACTAATCTTGGAACTGTTGTTTTCTTGAGATGTTTGATGTGACATGTTTCTTGTCATGTTTTGCCTGTGTTAGGTAATAAGGTGTATTATTAAGGTGTATATTGTATAACAATAAGCAGCTAGTAGTAGTTTATTTTAGATAGTTTTTTTATACTTCAAGTGTTTTTTTCTGCACAGATTGCAGGAATGAAAGAAAAATAGATTAAGAATATCAACAAAGTCAGTAGATGTCATTAACATATACATTACTATCATATGTACTTTTCACGTCTTGTTTTGTTTTTTGGAGAGGGAGATGGTTTGAGGAACATGAAAGAGATGCAGATGAATGGTTTGTAGTCAAAAGAAGTAAATAATTATGGTATTTGTAATAATAACAATAATTGAAAATGATATTTCTATTAAAAGGAGCTTATGAAATTAGATATAGTAGCTTAGAGGAGATGCAGGGTTCTTCAAACAATATTTAACAAATATCATATTACAGTAAGTGTGTTGGTAAAATTATATTAAAATTGTATTATATGGCTAATATAATTATATGGCTAATATATTCCTTATCGAGGACATGTTCTAAGAAGGTAGATTCTGGGGGTGGGGGGGATTGCTGTTCTGAAAAAAACAACAGCAATAAAAAAAAGTCTAGTTTGGCTTTACGTGGACTTATGTGGCAGGGCACCCCTGAAAAAAAAGAGTACTGTGAATGCATTGCTGTTAACTAGGAGAGCACTGGGGATCCTTCTAAGTCCTTGATTCTGGTGAATGATCAAAGCGTTTAAAGGAATATAAAAGCCCATCCTGGAGCTATTTATTTTTAGTGTGTAGCCAGTTAAAATGGCAGTTCACTAAAGATGCAACAATATCACTTAAATGGCTACTGAAAAGATAACACACATTTGAAAATGCTGAGCCTGACATAATTAAGCAAAGTCATAAAGCTAGTTTGATGCCTCTGCTGGACCCCGGAGGATCCATGATACTATGGTGGATGTGAGAGGGAATTTAAATTTCTTGAGATCAGTTCTTGCATTTATTGATGGAAACTGCATTTATTTTTGTAAATCTGTTACTGTGTCTGTGAGAGGGGTGGTACTATTTTGTTACATACATACTGCACAAGCATAACAGATATATCGGTGCTTAACACCAATTTGTTAGTATTAGAATCATGGGAGGTACACTTTATTAACACAACAAAAGTGCTGCAAGTATTAAAAGTAATGTTGCTGCCAGTTTAGTTCTGGAATAGGAATATTAAAAAAAATCTTTACAGAAAGAGGGGTACTTGGAGACACTATATATTCCCCACTGGTTATCAACCTATACCTAGGGTCTAAATATATTCATTTAATCAGTCAGTAAGAACTTGTGAGAATATATCTAAAAAACATTAATGCAACTGATAGAATCAAAGAGAGCCTTAAGATCCTGGTGGAGCCTCCTGACTGAAGGGAAACCTATGTTAATGTCCCAGATTCCTACTAAAGGCCCTATATCTGACAACAACAGACCTGTACTATAGGATATACCCCAAACCCTCATATTTCTAAAGACAGTCTAGTGTGCTCTAATGTACTATTTCCCATTAATCCCGAATCTGTCTAACAAAGATCAATACAAGTGGGACTGACAATGGCTGAAAATACAAAAGAAAATATATTAGAAAGACTATATAGGCTTTATCAGGAGATATGGAACTGCCCTACAGAAGCCTCACAGGAACTGCCCTACAGAAGCCTTACAGTCCTCCATATTAGCCTTCTGTAAAAAGGGGCAGATATGGAACTGCCCTACAGAAGCCTTACAGTCCTCCATATTAGCCTTCTGTAAAAAGGGGCAGATATGGAACTGCCCTACAGAAGCCTTACAGTCCTCCATATTAGCCTTCTGTAAAAAGGGGCAGATATGGACCTGCCCTACAGAAGCCTTACAGTCCTCCATATTAGCCTTCTGTAAAAAGGGGCAGATATGGACCTGCCCTACAGAAGCCTTACAGTCCTCCATATTAGCCTTCTGTAAAAAGGGGCAGATATGGACCTGCCCTACAGAAGCCTTACAGTCCTCCATATTAGCCTTCTGTAAAAAGGGGCAGATATGGAACTGCCCTACAGAAGCCTTACAGTCCTCCATATTAGCCTTCTGTAAAAAGGGGCAGATATGGACCTGCCCTACAGAAGCCTTACAGTCCTCCATATTAGCCTTCTGTAAAAAGGGGCAGATATGGAACTGCCCTACAGAAGCCTTACAGTCCTCCATATTAGCCTACTCTAAAAAGGGGCAGATATGGAACTGCCCTACAGAAGCCTCACAGTCCTCCATATTAGCCTTCTGTAAAAAGGGGCAGATATGGAACTGCCCTACAGAAGCCTCACAGTCCTCCATATTAGCCTTCTGTAAAAAGGGTCAGATATGGAACTGCCCTACAGAAGCCTTACAGTCCTCCATATTAGCCTACTCTAAAAAGGGGCAGATATGGAACTGCCCTACAGAAGCCTTACAGTCCTCCATATTAGCCTACTCTAAAAAGGGGCAGATATGGAACTGCCCTACAGAAGCCTCACAGTCCTCCATATTAGCCTTCTCTAAAAAGGGGCAGATATGGAACTGTCCTTTCAATAGCCTCACAGTCCTCCATATTAGCCTTCTGTAAAAAGGAGTAGATATGGAACTTCCCTACAGAAGCCTCACAGTCCTCCATATTAGCCTTCTGTAAAAAGGGGCAGATAGTAAAAACACCCCTACTATTAAGCCAGGCCATTTCAGCTTCTCTTTCATTTGTCTCTTATTCCTCCCCACCGCCCCTACCCATCTCCCCCTAACCCCTACCCATCTCAACCCCCCACCCCTACCCATCTCCCTTTCTCTTCCATTGCATCCCCTCCTCCATCCATTTTCTCTTCTTCCCCTCTCTCTTCTCTTCCCCTCCTCTCTTTCCTCCCATCTGTCCCTATTAACCCTACGTAATTTCTTCCTCACTCCATCCCCTCCCCTTCTCCCTCCTCCCCATCATCATCCTTTCCCCTTCACCACCTTTTCCCCCTTACCTCTTTTTGCTCTCCATTTTTTCTGTCCTTCTCTCTCTCCACCTCTTTTCTATTCCGCTTCTCTAATCATTTCCTTTTTTTATCATCTTTCTCTAACTTTCAAATAACTTTCAGCCTCATCTCTCCTTCCTCCTTTCCCTCTTTTCTGCTCTCTCATTCCCTATTGCCACTTTCTCTTTCTCCCCTGTTCTATATCTATCCCTTCTCTATTTCTCACCCTTTTCTCTCCTTTCCTCTCTGCCCTTCTTTCCCCTTTTTTTCCTCTCCATCTCTTTTTTTTTTACACTCATTTCATTCTCTTCCTCATTACTAATGCTGGACACTGGAGAATGGCAATAAGGAGCAACAGGGTAAACATTCATAATTTAAAAAAGAGCTTAAGAGCATTTTTTTCACGCTTTAACTGTATCTGATGAGCAGTTTGTATGACTTCAGTGGGGCTTTAGGTCAGAAACTGGTCCTTTAATTTTAAATATAGCTGTTGGGAAGCATATGAATGTAGTATGTTCAATTTACTAGTTATACCAACATATATGCATTTTGATGGGGTTAATCTATATTTATGCAATTATTTATCTACTGTTTATACATTCTTCCTAATGTGCCAGGCTCCTCATTTAAGGAGCGATGATAACTGCTCTGCATAGTATCAAAGCCTGTGTGAAATATAGTAAAGATTGTAACATTTAATACAAATAAGTCAGCACTCCAGCAGCTCACCCAATGCACTCTAGAAACACCATAACAGTTCTGCACGCTTTGATTAGGGGGGTGCGTGGGTGTAAGGGATCATCACCGTACTTCCTGGTATTTTGCAATATGATGGCATCCCTGTGACCCCCATGATATCTACAATTAACCCATAGTCCCTAACATTACCTCTTAAAAGATAAATATGATATATATATATATATATATATATATATATATATATATATATATATATATATATATATATACAACTATCCAAAAATACTTACAGAAAAATAACAAAATAAAATAAAAAAAGACTACAAAAAACTCACTTATATTTTAAAGGTATGCTTACTCTCCACCTTGATGACCCTTCAGCGATAATCCATTATCCCCTGTCCTTACTCTTCAACCCTGGATAAGCAGGCACGTCTATGTTGATTGAAGAATCTGTCCTCTTCTTGCTTGATTGAAGCTCCTGTTCCGCATCTTTGGCCTCTGCCTATAGGATAGATCGAAAGATAGATATTTTGGGAGGATGCAATTTTAGTGCGTACATTTAGGTTAGTGAGTACCATTCCATAGCATTACTTTGGAGACTACTGAGACTCAGAGTCTCCTACGAGCAGGCTGTGAGCACACAAAGCTAGAGATTCTTTTTTGTTAGAGCTATAGAATAGCTCCACAAATTAGCTTTATAAATCTCCCATAGCTGTGAGTTAGCCATATAATGTATACTAATGGGATCCATGGAATAGAGCCTTGCATCAGGAAGAACAGTCTGTATCCATGATGTCTCCTGTGCAGGTACTCACTTTCAGTCAAAATACTTCCCATGGGCTGGAGATTAGTTGCAATAATGACGCAGAACGGACCCCCTTGTCTCAGACTTGGAACAGGCTGTGGGCAGGCTTTCACAAACATAAACACATTTTATTTGATTTATCAGTCAAAAATGTAAATTTTTCAAAACTTAAAAAAGTATTTCAACGTGTTTATAGGAGATCTTTACAGTGATGTGTATCAAAATGTGCTGAATTAAGTGGCCCTTTAAGTTAGGCGTTCACAGGCTTCATAATTATAAATGCAGAATCTAAGGGGAGGTTTTAGTCTAGCCACTTGCCCATCAAAAATGACAGCATAATATTTGCAAGCCTCGCAATGCTGTTGGTTGCCACACGCCTTGGCGTCCATTGCGGGCCTCCCGTCACAAATGGGATAATATTTGACTTTACTCTCCCCCATCCCCCCCATGTCTCTTACCCCACTCCCTCCGCTGTGTCACTTCCCTCCCTATCTTTCCCCTGTGTCTCTTCCCCCTCCCCCCTCTATGTCTCTTTCCCTCCCCCGTGTCTCTTTGACTCCCTCTTCCTCCCCTGTCTCTTCCCTCCCTCCCCTGTGTCTCTTCCCTCCTTCTCCCTCCCCTGTGTCTCTTCCCCCTCTCCCTCCTCTGTGTCTCTTTCCCCCTATCCCTCCCCTGTGTCTCTTTGCCCCCACTCAATCTCCATGTCTCTCCCCTCACTTCCTTCCCCTGTCCTTTTGCCCCCCTCTCCCCCTGCAGCCATTGAGGCCCTCGCAATGAGCTC
Organism: Discoglossus pictus; assembly: GCA_027410445.1. Lineage (NCBI taxonomy): Eukaryota > Metazoa > Chordata > Amphibia > Anura > Alytidae > Discoglossus > Discoglossus pictus. The sequence goes on along the minus strand of CM050163.1, from coordinate 397,649,657 downwards.
CTTCGGCGCTCATTGCGGTCCTCTCCCCCCCCCTACCCTGTGGGCCTATTGAGGACCTCGCTATGCGCATGCGTAAACCTGCAACTTTGTGGTCCTTACACACAAACTTGCAGTATGACAACTATATACAGTCAGGTCCATAAATATTGGGACATCGACACAATTCTAATCTTTTTGGCTCTATACACCACCACAATGGATTTGAAATGAAACGAATAATATGTGCTTTAACTGCAGACTTTCAGCTTTAATTTGAGGGTATTTACATCCGGTGAACGATGTAGGAATTACAACAGTATGTATATGTGCCTCCCACTTTTTAAGGGACCAAAAGTAATGGGACAATTGGCTGCTCAGCTGTTCCATGGCCAGGTGTGTGTTATTCCCTCATTATCCCATTTACAAAGAACAGATACAAGCTTCAGTGTTCATTTCAAGTGTGCTATTTGCATTTGTTGCTGTTAACTCTCAATATGAGATCCAAAGAGTTGTCACTATCAGTGAAGCAAGCCACCATTAGGCTGAAAAAACAAAACAAACCCATCAGAGAGATGGCAAAAACATTAGGTGTGGCCAAATCAACTGTTTGTAACATACTTATAAAGAAAGAACGCACCGGTGAGCTCAGCAACACCAAAAGACCCGGAAGACCACGGAAAACAACTGTGGTGGATGACCGAAGAATTATTTCCCTGGTGAAGAAAACACCCTTCACAACAGTTGGCCAGATCAAGAACACTCTCCAGGAGGTAGGTGTATGTGTGTCAAAGTCAACAATCAAGAGAAGACTTCACCAGAGTAAATACAGAGGGTTCACCACAAGATGTAAACCATTGGTGAGCCTCAAAAACAGGAAGGCCAGATTAGAGTTTTCCAAACAACACCTAAAAAAGCCTTCACAGTTCTGGAACAACATCCTATGGACAGATGAGACTAAGATCAACTTGTACCAGAGTGATGGGAAGAGAAGAGTATGGAGACGGAAAGGAACTGCTCATGATCCAAAGCATACCACCTCATCAGTGAAGCATGGTGGTGGTAGTGTCATGGCGTGGGCATGTATGGCTGCCAATGGAACTGGTTCTCTTGTATTTATTGATGATGTGACTGCTGACAAAAGCAGCAGGATGAATTCTGAAGTGTTTCGGGCAATATTATCTGCTCATATTCAGCCAAATGCTTCAGAACTCATTGGACGGCGCTTCACAGTGCAGATGGATAATGACCCGAAGCTTACTGCAAAAGCAACCAAAGAGTTTTTTAAGGGAAAGAAGTGGAATGTTATGCAATGGCCAAGTCAATCACCTGATCTGAATCCGATTAAGCATGCATTTCACTTGCTGAAGACAAAACCGAAGGGAAAATGCCCCAAGAACAAGCAGGAACTGAAGACAGTTGCAATAGAGGTCTGGCAGAGCATCACCAGGAATGAAACCCAGCGTCTCGTGATGTCTATGCGTTCCAGACTTCAGGCTGTAATTGACTGCAAAGGATTTGCAACCAAGTATAAAAAAGTGAAAGTTTGTTTTATGACTGTTAATCTGTCCCATTACTTTTGGTCCCTTAAAAAGTGGGAGGCACATATATAAACTGTTGTAATTCCTACACCGTTCACCTGATTTGGATGTAAATACCCTCAAATTAAAGCTGAAAGTCTGCAGTTAAAGCACATCTTGTTCGTTTCATTTCAAATCCATTGTGGTGGTGTATAGAGCCAAAAAGATTAGAATTATGTCGATGTCCCAATATTTATGGACCTGACTGTATATATGATAAAATAATCAAAAGCGAAAAATTGTATATAGATGACGGCAAAAAAATTGGAAGTCAGGCCATGCTGTTTGCCACACAATGTAAGACTTTTGGTCCTCTAAGTACCTTCGGCACTCATTGCGAGCCTCTCCCCTGGTGTAGTTCTGGTCTTGTGAACTCCTTCGGCGCTCATTGCGATCCTCTCCACTGGTGTAGTTTTGGTCTTGTGAGCGCCTTCGGCGCTCATTGCAAGGCTCTCCCCTGGCTTACTTTTGGTACTGTGAGCACCCTGTGCGATCATTGTGAGCCCTGCGCTGAGTGACATCAGCGCTCATTGCGTGGCTCGCAATGAACGCCTTTGTCGGTCATTGCGAGCTTCTCCTCTGGTATTTTTATTTTTCATATATATATATTTTTTTAATAATAATGAGTTAATGAAATAATACATTAATATACTTTACCTATTTGTAATTAATGTATCCAGCAATCAATATCCTGAAGAACTAACAATCGCTTTTGATTTTCCTGCAGCATACAATGTACATTTGGACTGTTGCTGACCTGAGGAGAAAGTGCCAGCAATATGGCAAGTGTGCAGTTTAAATAGGCTGCGTGCGCGAGGGCTTTAGTTGTGTAAAGCAGCATTTTAGAATGGTAATGTTATTAGTTTCAAGTTTCAGGTTAGTGTTGTAAAATGTCGGCAATTGTGTATGTGTTACTGTACTTTGTAATAGTGTATTTTGTACCTCATATGCGCCTGGAGGTGTTTTGCATGGTTATGGGTTGTGTAGCCTCTTTTTCGTTTTTTTCGGCTGCCATTTTTTTTTTCTTGCATAGCAGATTTTTTGAGTGCCGAAACTCTGCAAATTCGACTTAAATTTGCATGCAACCTCACTCACAGGAGTCCTGGCTGTCCCCTTTTGCTGTGTGTGATGTTTTTTGTATGTTTTTTTTTGTGTGTGTTTTTCAATGTGTCTGGTTCGGCCGTTAACTTCGTATTTTTTGTACCTCGTATTTCCTTTCCGCTTTCCTTTCCAAAGAGTTATGGGCCGTAATTTTTGCAGGAGATTTTTTCAAAGTGCTACGGTCTTGCACTGTGAATTGTATAATTGAGCTTTCTGTTGAGCTGTAGTCCCGTGGGTCGTAGGTATGATGCTTAAGTCGTGCGGGATCGTAGGGATGAGTGCCTATGGCGCTCATCTCCACCAGTGCAGTGAGCGCCTTCGGCACTCCCTGCATAAGTCGTACAGGGTCGTTGCGGGCCCCTCCCCCGCAGGTGGTAGTTATGATGCTTAAGTCGTGCCTGGTCGTAGGGATGAGCGCCTGCAACACTTATCTCCACCAGCGCAGTGAGCGCCTTTGGCGCTCCTTGCCTGGCCGCTTCGCGAGGGCTGCAGTTTTAACATTGCGTTACCAGCGGTTTTTGGCAAGCCCGCGCTGCTGAGAACTATAAATGGGATTAGCTCTATGTTAGTTTAACTCTAATTCCTGTTAGTATGTATCCCGCCCTCTGTCTATTGTGTACCCCAAGGTTCAGTCCTAGGCCTCCTCTTATTCTCCATCTATACATCCTCCCTTGGTAAATCTTTTGGATTTTAGTATCATCTATATGCAGATGACATTCAAATCTACCTCTCAGCACTAGATCTATCCACTTCTACTCTAGCACGAGTTGCTAATTGCCTCTCAGGCATATCCTCCTGGATGTCCTCCAGTCAATTCAAACACATGTCAAAGACTGAGGTTCTTATCTTCCCTCCATCTACTACAGATTCCAGTCCTCAAATATCTCTCACTACTGGACCCTACCCTCCCTTTCATTCCTCAGATACAATGAATAACAAAATTTTGTCCGTTTCACCTAAAAACAATCTCCAAAATATGTCCCTATCTTACACAAGACAAAAAAATATTTGAATACATTTTCTCATTATATCTTAACTGCTACAATTGCAACTCGCTTCTTGCTGGCCTCCCCATTACTCATCTGTTCCCACTCCAATCCATAATGAACTATAGCTTCCAGAATAAAATTTAAAATCATGACCCTAAAGTATAAAGCCCTCAACAACAGTGCACCCTCTTACATCCCTGCTCTCATCTCAATATACTCCCCCAACTGCCCTCTTCGTTTTGCTAATGACCTTCTTTCCTTCTCTCTTATAACCTCCTCTCACTCCTGGCCTTTAGGACCTTTCTTGTGCTACCCCTATTCAATGGAACTCATTGCCTTGCTCCACTAGACTATCTTCCTGCCTCAAAACCATAAAAGAAATCATTAAAAATGCATTTGTCTAAAAAAGCTTATCACCTTCAGACTTAATATGCACAACTGCACACTCCACAGCATTACATCACTCTCACACCCACTATCTACAGTGCAACACACAGCCACCTCCACTTTCTTGAGCCTGTTGCCTTCACACTGCCATGTTTATCTATCACCCTCCAGTATTACACCCAAACCCTTTAGATTGTAAGGTTTTGATTTGTGAGTTTTCAATCTTGTACGGTGCTTTTGAAAACTAGCTCTATGTACATTTCATTTTCAGCTCAATGAAAGGGCCCTCCATTCTTTTACAATGTGGTAATTATGTTTTTTTTTATTAACCCCTGTATAAAGCTACAGAATATGTTGGTACATTACAAATAAAGGATAATAATAATAATAATATTAATATCTATAATAGATGAGTTTAAAACAATGTTCCCCAAACTGTATTCCTTGAAGCCTTGGTATTCTAATTTGTATAATCAGGGTTTCCAAGAGAAAATACCCTGTAAAGCCACTTCCACAAAAGCATTTTTTGTGATCTGGTTTCCATCAGCATTTTTGCAGGCCAGAAAGGGTTCCATAGCTAAGTTAGTTTGGCAAACTATGAATTACGATTTTATTGAAGATGGGAGGGTGCATTTTCCACCATTCGCAGTTGGGAAGTTTTAAGCATACCGTATATACTCGAGTATAAGCCGACCCGAGTATAAGCTGACCCGAGTATAAGCCGAGGCACCTATTTTACCACAAAATACTGGGAAAAATGAGTGACTTGAGTATAAGCCGAGGGTGGAAAATGTGCTGCCCCCTGTGTCCCTCTTGTGCCCTCTGTGTCCCCCTCTTGTGTGCCATTTTCTTGTGTCCCCCCTCTCGCTCCCCTGTGTCTCTTCTCCCCTCTCCCTCCCGTGTGTCTCTTCACCCCTCTCCCTTCCCTGTGTCTCTTCCCCCTCTCCCTTCCATGTGTCTCTTCCCCCTCCCTTATCACCCTCCTCAACCCCCCTCCTCATTCTCAACCTCCCTCCTCAACCCCCCTCCTCATTCTCAACCTCCCTCCTCAACCCCCCTCCTCATTCTCAACCTCCCTCCTCAACCCCCATCCTCATCCTCAACCTCCCTCCTCAACCTCCCTCCTCATCCTAAACCCCCCTCCTCACTTAACCCCTCTAAATACCTCCCCCTATCCCTTTTCCCTCACTTATCTCAATCTGCAGCTGCTCCTCCGGCCTCCGCTCCTTCTTGCGTCGGCACCCGGTATATACGTCACATGCACGCCATGTCATTAGCATAGACCGGGTGCCGACGCAGGAAGCCCGGAGGAGAAGCTGCAGATGAAGGTAAGTGAGGGGAAAGGGAGAGGGGGAGGTATTTAGAGGGGTAAAATGAGGAGTGGGGGTTAGAATGAGGAGGAAGGATTAGAATGAGGAGGGGGGTTGAGGATGAGGAGGGGGGAGGGAAAGAGACACGGGGGGTTAGACACGGGGGGGTAGAGAGACACGGGGGGAGTAGAGAGACACGGGGGGCTAGAGAGTAGAGAGACACGGGGGGGGTTTAGAGAGACACAGGGGTTAGAGTGATTCGAGTATAAGCCGAGGGGGCCCTTTTTAGCCTTAAAAAAAGGGCTGAAAAACTCTGCTTATACTCGAGTATATACGGTACATCTTGGCTCAATATTCTGTCTATCCCATGAATTTTGCATGAGATACTCTGAATAATTTCTCTAGTTTGTTTCTTTTAAACTGCCTTCTAAAGTGGAAGGATTCCTGTCTGTTAATTCCTGTTACTGTATTTGCTGTACAACCCCAGTGACTGTGTTTTCACACTATTTGTCATATATATAGTTGTCAGTGTTGGTCACATTTGCGATGTTGGCCACGCAATGTTAAATAATTGCAGCCCTCGCGAAGCATGACTTTAAAACAACCTAGACATGAGCACAGTCGATGGCCACGATGAAAAATGGAGCACTTTTCCGCTGGTTGTGTAATTTAACAGCCAAAAGTTTTTCAAGCTTGTTACTCGAAAGACCGCAAAAAAAACAACAAATAATTTACAAACAAAAATTACACACTCACACACAGCACAGGGGGAGAGCCAGGGAGCCTGTAAGGGAGGTTGCAAGTTAATTTGAGGCATATTTGGTGTTTTTCGGCGATCGAAAACCGGCTAAGCGAGAAAACAAATGTCGGCCCAAAAAAAAGTAAATGGATGAAAACGAGGCTGAAGGCAGTAAAACCGACCCCGAAGCCAGTAACACTTAGCGCAAGACAGTAAACACGATCACAAAGCCAGTAACACTTAGCCGAACAACGGCACTCATCGCGAGCCACGCAAACAGCAGTACAGAGATAGGGGAGAGAGAGGGTGGAAAGAGACACAGGGCTGAGAGACGGAGGGGGGGAAAATAAGGAAAAACAAAAGGCGCGGCATGTGAGAGGGGGAAGCAGAGACTGGTAAGAGACTCGCGATGAGAGCCGAAGGTGATCATTGAGAACCACGAAAGTTGCGGGTTGCCAAGGCCTGCAATGAGCATCAAAGCCGCTCATTGCGGTGATCACGTTGAGCGCCACAGGTGCTCATCGTGAGGCCGTAGACTGGGTTAGAGGCTCGCAATGAGCACCGAAAGCGATCATTGTGAGCCACGGAATGAGTGCCCAAAACGCTCAGCCCGGTGCTCGCGATGAGCGCCGAAGGTGCTCACACTGTGGCAAACAGCATTGACAGCCTTTACATTTTAATGCTAGTGTAATATAATGTAATGCCAGATCCTTATTTTATAGATTTTTCTTTACTTCAGACCTTGTCGGACAAAGGGATTATGAAATCCTGAAAACTTGCATTGTAATCCCTTAGTTATTGAAGGTATCACATTTTCTACACTTTCCAAGACTAACATGGTACCACTTTATTACCTACTAATACATAAAACATAGATTTGATTGCAGATAAACACCAAAAACGCAGATCTGGCCTACCCAATCGATCTACTGAGACATTTGGCTTAATTAAGTCTTCAGGATGACCTTATGATTATTCCAGTCATGTTGGAATTCCTTATCTGTGTATGACACTTCCACTCCAATTGGAAAGCTGTTCCACTTATCCACTACCCTTTCTGCAAACTAGTACTTTATCCATAAATGTTCTTCCTTCCAACTTCAAAGCATGACCATTTGTTCTGCCAAACTTCTCCTTGAAAACATTTGATCTTAAACTTTATTAAATCATTTGATGTATTTGAATATTTCTATAATCCCCCCTCCCATCTGCCCCTTTAGCTATACATGCTAAGGTCAAGTATTTCCTTATAAGTTGTGTCTTTTAGACCATGTATCATTTTTGTTGTCCATCTTTGAATGGTTTCTAATTTGTAATTGTCCTTTTGAAGACATGGCCTCCAGAACTGGACACAATATTCTAAGTGAGTTCTAACAAGGTATAAGAAATTAATTTCTTACAAAGGGATCTATAGAGTGATATTAGCATCCTACTTGCAGCTTTGTTGCATTTTCTGTCTATTTCTAATGTAATATCTCCCAAGTCCCCTTGTTCTTGTGTTAAACCCTTTTTTGTGTCCTAAGTGCATAATAATGCATTTATCAGTGTTGAATTTTAGATCCTATATATTTGACCATTGCTCTAGTTTTATACATTTTTCCTGTTGTAAATTTCTGAATATATTGCAAGTTTCAATTTGCAGCTGACCTGAGTCTGTTCTCTATTGTGTGAAGTCTACCGTTTTATAGGGCCGCTGTGGCCATTTTTTTTATAGGCTCTTTTGAACAACTGAAGTTGATAATAGTCCCAGATTTTTATAAAGCAAAAATAAACACATTCTTTAATTGTTTATCTTTTAGATGAATTGGAATGATTATTTATTGCATTTTTTCTTATTAACTGATCCTGTCTGCTACTTTTTCATGCCTTTGCAAAATAATTTGCTTTCCATTAGTATAGATAAAAGCACTAATAGTTTTAGCTGTCACATCCCAAGTGTTCATTCAAAGCCTCTCCCCCCTTAGGTTCATCAGAAGCAACCAAAATGATTGATTCAACAACAGTGTACGTGAATATAAGATGTGCAAAAGAGAGACAGTATTATTTTTTGGATATTATTTTGTACATTATTATTTCAAAGTCGTATGTTTTATATAGAAGGCTCTTTAAGTAGACAAAACTTAAATCATCGCCTGATTAATCACTGGCTCCATCAGATACTTAACAGGCGTCTGTGCTCTACAGGAATCGCTGAACATCAGGGATGTTAATAAATTGGTAATGTGAGTATAATTAAATAATAGAAATTACAGAAAGAGGTACGAAAGAACTGCAGGAAGACAGTAACTTAGAGAGTGATGACGTGATGATTGAGGATGAGAGAAACAGAAAGAAAGGAGAAGATATAATAGTGCTCCTCAGAATAACAGGTTCTGCAAGTCAGTAAGTACCACTGTTTTTTATTTTACAAACATATTGTTGCACATTTTCAAAGACAACAGTATTTATTTAGCTCCCACACTCAATAAAATGTCTTCTATTTGCTATATACAGTAAATAATAAGCTAAGCCTTACATAGGGAGTGCTCATGGAGGACATACACAAAGTAGTATAACATTTTCTGGTGAAATACAATTTTTTTTTAATTTAAGATAAGAACCCGCAAGCCCACCTTGTACTCACTTTTACCTAACTAAAACTCAGACTTTATTAGCATATTTGATCATTGGTCTTCTTTCATATTGGAGATAGACTTATGGTTGTGAAATTCCTTATTTTATAAACTTCTATGCCCTCTCTCTCTCTCTTGAGGGGCAGTTACATTCACCCCAAATTTCACCTATTTATTACTGGCCTTGGTTTCTTAGTTCTGATAGAAGAAATGTTAAAGGTTCTCATAGTACCACTATGGGCACTCATAGAGACAGACTTGAGTGAAGAACTGTTTGTGATTAGGAGTTAATTCCTGGCACTTAAATACCACAAGGACCAGCCTAATTGACTTACTAACACTCTCTGCACTTACTGGATCTCTTGATAATAACCCAGTGTAGCACCCCTGCATCCCCGGCTTAAGTTCACTGATGTACAATGAGGGGCGGGGGGAGAGGCTGTAAGTGGATGAGAAGGTAATGCAGGGAGATAAATCAGAGACCACAAGAGCCAACCTCGCTAGTAATTACTTGTGAAATCTTGTTATCTAATAAGAGAAATAGTTTCTCATCATTTCCTCGCTCATGGATCCCCAGGGAAGGCCAGAGTCCAGAATTTACAGAAAGGGAGGAGGGAAGAGAGATGCCAGGAGGAAAGAGAGAAGGACAAGGGCAGAGAGGCCAGGACTTGAATAACGGGAGAGAGTGCACAGCAGATATAGAGGTATAGTTACAGACTAAGAAACATCAAGTGAAATTAGAGAGATCAGGAGATGGAGCAAAGGAGAAGATTGACTGGAAGACAAGAAGGCTGAGCAAATGCAAGAGATAAAATCATGGAAACACAATGCTAGAGACACTAGGAGACAGAGAGAAATCTATGGGGATGAAGATAGAGGAATTAATGAAGGAGAGCTGGACTTGGTCAAAGAATAGTGGATCAGGGAATAAGGTTGAAAAAACAGGGAAATGGAGAAAAAAAACACCTAACCCTTAAGATGGGAAGGGGAGGGGGTGGGAGATGGAAAATGGGAAGAAAGAGGCCTGAATATAAATGTTACAATACAGAATATGAGGAGAGAGAGTGTGTAAGAGACAAAGAGAGGAAGACATTGGTAAAACGAAACCCTGAGAAAATAAGGCAAGGATGAAGTAGGGAAATAGAGACTGAGTGGTGGAGACGGGAAGAAATAATATAAAGTGTGGGGATGGAAAAGGTGAAAGTCTGGTTGAAGAAAGAATAAAAAGATAGAGGCCTTAGAGGAAACTGGATAGAAGCTGGTAGACAAAGGTGAAGACAGAGTTGAAGAACCACTGAAGTTTCATATTTAAGGTATTCTGTCTTAAAGTTTTTGAATTGATAATGTGCAAATATGTAACATTAAATTATTAATACAGCCTTTAAGCTTTAACTATTGTATTCAGTTTTACTTTAATGATGACAGACATTTTGTCTGTTTCTAGTAGGATTAGAAAGCTGGGAGAAGTGGAAGGAACTGTAGACTCGACATCTCTATTCAGTTTATTTGAACACTGCCACTCTAAACCACACACTTGACGGCAGAACTCAGTGGAAGAGTAATAATCAAAATATTGCGCACCCTCTGAAGCTACAAACAGACTAGCAATCTAAGATGTAATCCCCCAAAACACAAGCAGTCTGCTAAATATAAGATTTCCTCGAAAATGCTTTTATGTCTCTGCCTTGCATAGTTACTAAAGTTGATAGTTTGTTACATACTTCACAAACATTTGTTTTAGTTTTACCAAACTACAGTGGCCCTTTTAGTCAGACCAGGAGATGGTGAGAAAGATATAGACCAGGAGAGGAGCCATGGCCGTATGATTAGGCTAAAGGAGTGACCTCCATTGCAGTAGTGCCAGGAGGCTTCTCCTTGCATATCTGTTAGATATCTTCTCTTTCTTACAAGGTCTCCCATCACCACTCTCCCATGCCCCAGTCCCAAAGTACTTTACTCCAATCTCCAGCTGCTGCTGGAAAGGTTACACCTCCGTCAGATAATAATGATTCCTATGTACAGGGCGCAGGGGTATGCCACAGTGTGTGGTATCAGCTTGCTTGGGGGGGTTCTGTGTCCCCTGTCTGTGCCAGCTCCTGTTCTTCTGATAGTGTTGTGCTGTCCCCTTCACTGCTTCTGTCTTTATAGATAGGTTCCTGGTTGGTGCTGGGTGACCCTGAGGCAGAGGTGAAATCCTGGGGTGAGCTAACTGCTGTTCCAGTCTCAGGACTGGATTCCTCCAACTTCCAGACCTGCCCAGGGAGCATGGAGAGACTGGACTGACCATTAGAACAAACCACACACATGTAATTCACATACATTTATAAACAAGTAATATCTTACACTCACAAGATCTATTGTAGACTCCATTATGCTTACTGCATTACATGCACCACTCCTTATTGCTTTAATACGTGTATACATGTTACTTTATCTCTTTCTCTCTCATCCCTCTACCATTAATTCTCCTCACTTTTTCATGTTTTTCACCATTCTCTCTTCCATGTTGTCTCGTAGATATACTTCAGCTTCTCTCTTCTCCATCCACATATTTATCTTCCTCCATTTTCTTCCTCTTCCCCATTTCTATACACTTCTCTTTCACTCTCTACCACATATTTATCTTCAAACTCTCTCCATCCCATTTATTGTTTCCCAACTCTAAGACTCTTCATCCCTCTCTCCCCTCTCATTCCTGACCTGACATCTTTCATCTCTCCTGTGTATTTATTTTCCCCTTTTCCATGTTATTCTCCTCTCACTTTCTTTCCTTCTCTAAATCCTTTGTTCTTTCTCTCCGTTCATCTCTCTTTTCCCACTCACGTACCCATTTCTGATACTTGTTCACTCTCTACCTGCCTTGTTTCTCCTTTCTCACTCTGCTTCTTTCCCTTCTTTCCTCTTTCTTCCATTACTCTCCTTTTGAATAATCTCTTCCCTCACTATCTGTCCTCATTATCTATTCCTTTCTCCTTTGCATCCCATTTCATCTTCCTCTTTCTGTTACCTCATCATATTTCCGGAGGCTGTACATGTGGTTCTTGTTCATAAACGTTAGTAATATCCAGTCACAGAACACCGATCCCTAGTGCCACAAAAAGGTAAAATATTGAAGATATGAATTACATTAGTATTACACATTATCTGTGCAATGCTCATGGATTAATACACAATAATATTCATAGAACAGATACAGCACAGGGTAATATAAGTGGAATAGTCTTCCAAGAGAGGTGGTAGGATCAAACACAGATAAAGATATCAAGCATGTCTGTGATAAGTATAATGCTGTTCTGATGTTAAGGTAGATCCATATACCCATAATTCATATACATTCGTTGCTTACAATTGTTTATAACAGACCATACAAAATGAATGATATGACAGTAAATTAAGAGGTTCAATATACTTGAAGGAAAAGAGAGGTCATATGTGAAAGCTAATGGTTCTTAGAATAATGTGCTATCTACACAGGGCTAGCTCAGAGTGCAGAAGGAAGCATACGTTCACATATAAGAGTGCCCATAGAGGTTTGTTTATTAGCTATTGATATATACAACAATATCTGAAGTCTGGAAATGTTTTGATATGCTGGTCTGTAAAATGATAACCACAGTAATGTCCCCTATTGGAATCAGTTTGTACACAGGGATTGCTGGATTCTCAACCACACATACATGGAGTGTATAATATATACTTACAACACCAATAGATGTCAGGGCAGTGGCCAGGTTAATAATGGTAGGGATAAGACTGAACTTTCCAGCCTAAAAGAGAGAAAAAATACACTTAGAAAGACAACAAGTATGACAGGTGCTTGCTGTGGTTTAAAGTAATACCATGCATGGCCCAGGCTCCATGTGATCCTGGGTCAATGGTTCTTATTCACTAAAGCAAGATTCGTCTGACCACTGAGGTGAGGTCTCTCTGGTTCCTATCTTTTTCTTTGTAGTTTATTTTCACAAAACTGTGTTATATATCCTCAACTTTACAGGAGGCTTCAAAGCTTAGCATAGGAACTAGTGAGGGACACAGAGGCACTGTTTGCAGAAAGATGTATTGTATATTCTCCTAATAGATGGCAAATTCTTATAAAACCATAATAATACATGTCTATATGAATTGTGTTGTGGGGGTGAACATTTTTGAAATACATAATTGCATTCCAGCATTTTTTATTAGTTTTGATTAAAGGTTATATTTTAATTCCCATTATTATTATGGTTTGATCAATTTGGTGTTATGCACCGGGGGAGTATTGCTATATTATATATATATATATATATATATATATATATATATATATATATATATATATATATATGTATATATATATAAATTCTTATAAACTAACTGGAGAAAAAAATGCAGAAAAAATGCATAAGTATAATAGGGGGCTCTGCTTTTTAGTGCTTAGGCAGCACTGCATATACTATATTTTTATATATATTTATTTTCACATATATTTTATAGTGTTATTATTTTTATTGAGAAGCCCAACATATAAATTGTCATTTTATGGACAAACTCTCCTTGTATCCCTCACATCTGGTAACTGTTAAAAATATACAGCGTGATTATAAAAAAGGAACCTTGATTATAATACTTTAACAAATAAAAAGCATAACTAGAAGACAGGACAGCTCATATGTGTATTCTTTCATTACCATACCCATGTGTATTCTTTCTGCACCGACAATCTGTACCCTTACAGTTTAAACATTGTTTATTATGTCCTCATAATGTAAAATAAAGTTACTGACAGTGCTAGTATCTCAGGCAGGGAGTATGCAAGTACCTGTCCATGTACAATGACATCAATACGAATCCCGTACACTTTAATGAGGACGCGAGACTGAACGCCATCATTGTTGTAATATTTAGCAAACCTAAGAGAGATTGAGTGAGAGTAAGACTTTGATTGGAGTGAAAAGGAGAAAGCTATGACTTCTCTTCATTTAACACTGCAAAGGAGTTTTTTTTTTCTTTTCAGTCATGTAAAGGTAATTATTTAAATATAGAAGGGCCATTGCAGTTATTAGAATAAAACTAGTAAAACTCTTAATGGCATATCCAAGTTTCATGGATTAATACATGTCTGCACTCTATAGGCAAAAAGCAGCTTATTTCTCATAAAACATTTTATTTTTTATTAATATCTAAAAATCCCTCTGATTATGTTGACACCCCCAGAGGTGTCTACACAGGCCCCTGATCCCCAGCCAATCAGCATGCAGAATTGGGGGATCAATTTAAGTCATTATTAACCTGCTGTGTCTTCCTCATCCAATTGGAGAGCAGATATGACTCCCTGCTGCTACGATAGCACCTACCATAGTGCCTCACTACATACCCTAGACTGCTTTGCAGCACAAACAGGAACACCAGAGTTTAATTGAATGGCCAAAAACAAATTATGCTAATTTAGCCTGGGTTTGAAGGGGGTGTTAACCATAATTTTCAACTGTCAGAAATTAAAAGACATTTTGCTAATTTCAAGGTAAGTGTTTAAATGTATATTCTGGTATTTTTTCATGCAAAACAATGTTTTCATACACTATTAATTATCCTCTATCTGCTTCCCTGCTTTGCCCTCCTTCGGCAATTCCCTTTTTCCACCCATAATCACATGGTCCACTAGTCATCCAATTAAGGCAATCATGATGCCACTATATTTCTCCATCAGAGAAAACTGTTTTGGCTACACATGTTTTGGTACAATTTGAGATTAGGGAGGCAGAAAGCAGTTGCTGGTGAAGGAACAGAGAAAGCATCCAAGCATTTGCATGCATTTTACTCAAGTATATGCAACAATCTTCTATTTTTAAATATTTTCTTTATATGGCTATATAATACAGACTTTCTGATATCCAGAAGGCATTCCTACACTTTTAACTATATATGATATAAAAAACACTTGACAACACACAAGCACTCATAAAAGATCATATACATATATGTTCATATGACTTACTCAGTCACAAATGCACTAGGATCACCAGATGTTGCTGTGTGTATTTTTGTGGTATTGCAGTTTCCCAGCTCAGATTTCTACATATACTGTAATTTTGCTGAGTAGCCCCCCACTGTAAGGTGTTTGTATAGATCTTATACAGTATGTCCTAGATTAAAGTTCAGTTTAGTGTGTTGAGTTTATAAAAGTGTCTACATGAAATCAACATCATTTAAGTCTAGTATTATTTGTATCTTTAATAATCTCTACTAGCAGGAGGCAAAACCATTTGGTTAATTAAGTGGATACTAAAGGTGCTTTGGATATAAGATTTAGCCCACATATTTTCAGAGTTGGATTGATCCTCCTCAACACCCTCTCCATATACTGTACAGTTACATAGATACATAGTAATTAAGGTTGAAATACTTTAGTCCATGAAGTTCAACCTTTTTAGATCTCCTCTTATCTGAAATATGCAGATTAGTTGTTAATTGATCCAGAGGAAGACAAACTGCAGTTGTGCAGTCACTTGGCCTCCCATTATCCAGACGGACATATACGGTATGAACCCAGTTCTGTCCATTGTGTATATGCACAGTATGTGCATGCCCTGTTCAGTTTATTTGATTGTAAATTAAAGGCAGTGGTGGGCCAGTTTGGTGGATTTGCCAATGACATGTATAATAGTATTATATTAAATGAGCTAGATTCATTGAGATCTTGGAGAACTACTCCAGCTATAAATTACAGGGCTTTCTAACAAGCTCAGGTCGGCAGGGCAATGTTAATATACCTCCCTACAGGTTTTATGGTTTTACAACATCGCTATAACATTCATACACAGATTACTCAGTCAAACATACACACTCACTGACCTGTAGTTATACCCACTGGACAGTTTGTGCTGTAGATCAAGGCGCCGGAAGGAATATTGAGGCTGGCACTTTGACGGGTGCAAATCTAGGTTACAATTCCAGTTAATGATCACCCCAATAATCCCTCCCTGCAGAGAGATTAGAGACACACGCAGGGTTAGCACCCCAGTTATACTAGGTCTTGCCTGTAGATAGTATAAACATAAACATACGTTGCGCACACTATTGTGGCATACATGCAAATTATATGCAGATACACCGTTAAAGGGCCAGTGTAAGCACTAGGTAAAGGGCCGTAAGTGCCCATCATGGGTAGGAACTGGTGGGGGGTGAGGGGGACAAATCCCCCCAGATTTTTCAATGTGTAGAGAAGCAGTTGTGTGGTATTTTTATACTATATGCTGTAGCCCCCCTAGATTTTCTTTGGCTTCTATACCTATAGCCACTGCCCCCACTGGTTCAAGAAACCCATCTGTAACTAAAATAGTTTGAAAATGAATGTAACATGCCTGATGTGAGTCTGTCTCTATTGTTGGCGTGGGCCCTTTAGAAGTCACCTGACAGCTGAGTAATTCAGGAGTTGTGAATTATGTGTTCCTTTTATTTGGCATCCCCTTTCAGGATAGAGACAAACACTTGACTGGAAGCTGATACTCCAATATTAAAGTAATTTTCAATGATTAAAGATTGATAATAAATAATTTATTAATGATCCATCCAAAATTAAAATAACAAGCCCCTCTTGCTAGGACATTGCAATAGTCATATAAATGTGAAATTGCCCCTCCAGTGACGGTTAGTATACTATTAGGTAGGTACTATTTCTGACCTTGTATGCCAGCTCTGTGAAGTTCGCCCCGGCTGCACTCACAATGAACCCCACAGTGAAAATGGGACAGAGTGGTGACAGGGACGGGTGATAGTTACAGCTCTTCTTGAAAGTATCCTCTTCCACGTTGCCCCTTGAGTGAAATAAGAGCCAGTGAAACAGGATTAAATAAGTTTACAGAATATATCACTTGTTATTATACTGAGACAATATCCTGCCATTTGGTTACATTAAATACCTGTCTAATCTATTGCATTTTATAAATAAGTTTAATTGACCTTATTTTTACTAATCTCTGCACTATCTCCAACCTTGACATCTCCCCACTTCCCCTATCTGACCACCACCTGCTAACTTGCAACCTCACCTCATCTTCCGCTCACCGCAATTCTTCAAATTCTGCCACCAGAACACGCAGAAACCTGCAAGCACTCAACCCACAACAATTTTCAAATGTACTAACACCCCTTCTCAGCCCCCTCACCACCCTTGCCTGCCCTTACGTCGCCACTTCACAATACAACACTACTCTAACCTCCACCCTTGACTCTCATGCCCCCATAATCACAAGCAAACGCCCTCGCTCTCAACCACAACCATGGCACACCACACAAACACGCTATGTACAGAGATGCTCACGCACTGCAGGAAATCTCGCACTTCAGCAGACTTTCTCTACTACAAGTTTACCTTGCGCTCCTACTTCTCTGCCCTCAATCTTGCCAACACTACTTCTCATCACTAATAGCAAACCTGTCCTCCAACCCTAAACATTTATTTGCTACATTCAACACCCTCCTCCGCCCACCCCCACCTCCTGCCCCTTCCTCTCTCACTGCTAATGACTTTGCCAGCCATTTTAAAAATAAAATCGATACCATCCGAAATGAGCTCTCCTCCCAGCTTGGCCCTACCCCACCACCCTCTCCCCAAACCGACAACACCCAGCCCTTACCCTTCCCCAATCCCACCTCCACTATGGACTCCTTTGACCCTGTAACCGAGGATGAAGTATCTACTTTACTATCAACCTCTCACCTTACCCCATGTCCTTACGATCCTATTCCATCACAGCTATTCCCTCCCCTATCCACCACACTTATCCCAGCTCTCACACATCTATTCAACCTCTCTCTAAACACTGGCAAGTTTCCATCCTCCTTAGAACACACGACAGTTACACCCATTCTCAAGAAGCCCTCTTCTCATCCAGCTTCTGCCTCCAACTATCGCCCTATTTCACTACTTCCCCTGGCTTCTAAACTCCTTGAGCGGCTTGTTTACAATCGCCTCACTCAATTTATTTCCTCCAATTCCCTACTTGACCCCTTCCAATCTGGTTTCCGGGCCCAACACTCTACAGAAACAGCCCTTACAAAAGTCACTAATGACTTGCTAACCGCCCAATCAAAGGGTCACTACTCTATTCTAATTCTCCTGGATCTCTCTGCTGCCTTCGATACAGTTGACCACCCTCTTCTAATCCAAACTCTCCGCTCTTTTGGCATCCAGGACACAGCTCTTTCATGGTTCACATCCTATCTTAAAGATCGTACATTTAGTGTCTCCTTCCCTGACACCTCTTCTTCACCTCTCCCTCTGTCTGTTGATGTTCCCCAAGGTTCTGCCCTAGGCCCCCTCCTGTGAGGAATTGACTCTGCTGGGTTTTGAACCCTGGTCCCCAGACTGCTATACCTCTTCCCTACCACTGCGCCAGCCTGCCTGTTGTGAATTCCATTGAGACCTTATAAGCTTGACTCTGCTAGCAATTGTATCAGTACCTAAGTCTCTTCAGCTGTGTCTGGTCAGGTGTCTGGTCCTTGGCCTATATAAGGCACTTCCTGTCTATTGATCCGTGCCAGATTATTGTGTGTTTTCTGATCACTTCAATAAACCTTGTTCCTGTTTTCACCTACAAGTTTGCGGAACTGGATTATTGCTGACCTTGGCTACTGGTCTCCACAACTTCTATATCTATATCATTACACCTCCTCTTCTCCATCTACACCTCCTCCCTTGGCACCCTTATAAAATCCTTTGGATTTCAGTATCATCTTTATGCAGATGATAATCAAATCTACCTCTCTGCACCCGATCTATCCCCCTCTCTTTTAGCTCAAGTTTCCAACTGCCTCTCTAGCATATCCTCCTGGATGTCCACCCGTCAACTCAAACTCAACATGTCTAAGACTGAACTTCTAATCTTTCCACCCTCTACTACACCTTCCACACCTCAAATATCTCTCACTGTTGACAACACCATCATCACCCCCACCTCCCAGGCCCGTTGTCTTGGGGTTCTACTGGATCCCGCCCTCTCTTATTCCTCACATCCAAGCAATAACAAAATCATGTCAGTTTCACCTAAAAAACATCTCCAAAATTCGTCATTATCTTACAGAAGACACAGCTAAAATTCTAATTCACTCTCTCATCATCTCTCGACTCGACTACTGCAATTCCCTCCTTGCTGGTCTACCCATCTCTTGTCTGTCACCCTCCAATCCATAATGAACGCCTCCGCTAGACTCATCTTCCATACCAAACGCTCAGTGTCTGCAGCTCCTTTCTGTCAATCACTCCACTGGCTTCCCATAGCTTCCCGAATCAAATTTAAAATCATGACCCTAACATATAAAGCCCTCAACAACAGTGCACCCCCTTATATCTCTGCTCTTGTTTCAAAATACTCTCCCATCTGGCCCCTTCGTTCTGCTAACGACCTTCTTCTTTCCTCCTCTCTCATCACCTCCTCTCACTCCCGTCTTCAAGACTTTTCTCGTGCTTCCCATCTATTTGGAACTCCTTGCCTCGCTCCATTAGACTATCTTCCTGCATCAAAACTTTTAAGAAATTATTAAAAACACACCTGTTTAAAAAATCTTATCACCTTCAGCCTTAACATGTACAACTGAACACTCCACAGCTTAATAACACTCCCACCCACAATCTACAGTACAACACACAGACCCCTCCACTTTACTGAACCAATTGCTTTCAATTGCATTTGTCACACTCTTGTATCACACATAAACCCTTAGATTGTAAGTTTGCGAGTTTTCAGTGCCTTGGAAACAAGCTCTATGTACATTTGATTTTATGCTAAAAAACAGGGCCCTCCATTCTTTACAAGGTGTTTAATTTGTTTTCTGCTATGTACTCAACCCCTGTACAGCGCTACGGAATATGTTGGAGCGATATAAAGAAAGATGATAATAATAATAATAATATAATATATCATCACATTACATTGCATTGAGCAGTGTTCTCTCTTTCTCCTATATTATTCTATGGAGCCTCTATCGCCCTGGATTTTAGTGATAATGCTCCACAGAATTATAGAGAGTTCTTCTAAAACAAGGAGTTCAATGTTAGAATTACTTATTAATCACTAATAAAAATTCTTATTCAATTATTTAAAAATAAACAATATTCAATATAAAATTACTTTCAAAGATCACACTCAGCAACTGCTGATCTTCACTCACTATAAGGTCAGTAGTGGAAGGCAGTTTTGTCTTGCAGACGACGATATATCTTAAGGCACAATATTATATCAACACAATTCTCTCCAGTTTCTGGAGACTTGCTGTGTTTAAGTGGTTTCCCTTTTGCTGTGGTGGCAGCCTATGACTAATTGTTTGTCCTCTTATCTAATCAGATTGTTCTTAAAACCTTAAGCCAGTCCTCTCACCCTTACTCATTGATGACCTTATCAGGGTGGAGACAGTCAGCTCAACTGTAGGTTGGAAGTGAATTGAATATTGCTATTATAAATGAATACATATGAAATCTATTAATGATTTCTAAAGGAAGACCTCCACTAAAACTAGGTGAGCATTTTAAAGGAAGCTTGCATTTTAGTGATCCAAAAAAAGGACTATGCAGTGGTTGGACAAATGGGAAATGTCCCCATGTAAAGTTTCATTTTCTACAATGTTCTGAAAACTAATTTATTAAAATTATTACTTTAACAGTTGTGCAGTAGAGCAAAAAGAAACCAAAGAAAAAACTAAACTTCACAATGTAAGGAAATGTTTTTATTAAGGTCCCTGATGACTATTTAGTGACACAGCAGAGGTTCCAAATATGGTATACTTTAAAATTATAGGTAACAAGTACTGTATCAATGTTTCAGTGCTTTATTTTGCATATTTATAAGACTGAAGACAACAGATTCAGAGTTCCAGGTGATACTCCGTTATTTTGGTAATGATCTTCCAACAAGAGATATGACTTTGTGGTGGATCAGAAAGTCTGATTGACAGGTACAAAACTCCTAATTTAATATATGTTTAACACACCACTTTTTTAAAATAACATTCAATTGATCAAGTATTTTTTTATTATTTCCAGTTGTATGCCATTTTTGAAACATCCTCTGTGGCATTTTAAGTCAGAAATTGTTAATATTGAATTAGCAAAGATGTATCAAACAGGAAAGCCAAACAAAAGTGCTCAGCAACTAAGATTGTGTTAAGACATACGTTTCACCAAAGACATACGTTTCACCACCCAGAATGCAGGGCACTTTAGTCATCTTTCTGTTTCCGATATGAGTACTCTCTCTATCATCATGTCACAGTCTCTTCACATCTGTTCCCTAGTCTAGGGCTATGCTCTGGAAACGGTGTAAAAGCAGTGTAAATATTGCAAAAGGATCCATGTCTATAGCAGACACAAAGGTGATATATATTCTTAAGGTTTACTGCTTTTTTCTCATGTTGATTATCATTTGTTTGAATTTTAATGGTTTATTTTATGTTAAGAACATTAAACGAGGTGTCTCCTCCTCAAATATGAGTTATTCTGCCTTTTTATTTGGCAATCAAGTGTACACTGTAGTGCATATCAGAATATGTAATGGTGACATTTAAGGCAAAAAAGCAATAACAAACAATTTGAATAAAAAGCTGTATAAACTCTAGCAACCCCTTCTCTGGATGGAGACAATTACATAAACAAGTATCATATCAATAACTGAATTCAGTATAAATATCGGTGCTGTAGTTCAGCAAATCAATTAGTATGAACCCATTATGTGTCATTGTACATTTATGGTTTGGTGTTACATACCAGGGCGTCACAAAAAAGTAAATTATTAGTGATATATTAACATCAAATAAGAATAATATAAAAAAAAAAGAATATATCCACATTTACAAGGGTCAACCTTAAGCATAGCAATGCAACAACAGTTAAGGATACCCCATTAGATATTGTTTAAACTACCATTCATTAATAGTTAAATCAGTGCTAAAAAGGAAAACAAAGGATCCCGTTCCCTGTGAAGGTAATGACTACCCAGTATTTTAAACCAGCAACCGCAGTGATATCGTAAGTAACAACATACACAGAAAGAGATGTAAATTTAATTTTTTTTCTTAAGGCACTTAGACCACATGTTATCTAATCTACAAATCAATATCACTTCTTTCTGTTGCAGAATCGTAACGTGATAACCCCCTACCGAAACATGTTCTAACACCTGAAAATAGGGTTGATTTAAGATGTAATCTGCTATTTTAAGGTGTGCAGTCACAGGTAAGTCACACAACTCTCTAAGAATGGATGACTTATGTTGAGTAAGATGATCCTTGATCTTTCCCATCGTCTCACCCACATTAATCAATCCACATGGACATTTGACTAATTATACCACAAAACCAGACTGAGAATTGTATATTAAATTTATAAAAATATTTCTACCTCAGATACTGAGAATGATGAGTATGTAAGAGACCTTGAGCAGATATTACAGTATATACCAAAGAAATTACTGTTCCTGAGTCGCCTCGCTGAGTACACTATAGGCCTGTCCTTGGTTCCGTGGCCTATGATATGCACGAAAGTAAACATTGGGGAAGTAAACATTTATATGTGGCCTGACAAGTCTGGCTGCTTGCACCCAATTTACATTATACAATTATAGCTAACAAGGAAAATTATATAGGTTGAACAGTTAAAAACCTGATATAAAAAGCTAGTATGATATTTAATTTTTAGTGTTGCATTACATATTTTTTTAATATTTCAAGAAAATATAGGTTCTTACTTGGAGAATCCAAACCGAGGGAAGTGGATATTGTTCTTGATCAAGATAGTAAAGTTTGGCACAAACTGCTGCAGTGACTCACTGGAAGGAGAAACAGTGACATGGAGGAGAGAGAGATAAGTAAAAGACCAGGGAGCGAGAGATGGACTGAGGGAGGGTAGAGGATACGTGGAGGGAGCAATTACTATATTTATTTATTTGTAAAGTGGCAACATTCTTCAGTGCTGTATAGCCGAGGATTCATAATAAAACATTGGAATATTTAGGTTATATGCTGCCATAAACCATTCCTATTTGTGTGTTCCCAACACCCCAGTTACTACTCATTAGTAATCATAAGATTTCCACACATCTATATATAAAATAATCTCTTTGTGTGTATATTTATTTCTATAAGCAGTATGTCTGGTACAGTTACAGTAAAAATGGTATTGCATGTAGATATATTTCTATGTATCTGCACATACTATTGCACAGCCAGTTTTAGACAGATAACTGCCCTAGACCTGGGTCTACGCAGAAATACACCACTGCTATAAACACAAAGGGGATTAATATACTAATGCTAATAATTAGGGGCTCTTAACATTTGAGCTGACGATCTGTTCTTTTTAGACTGTAGGTTTACAGTCACAACCCAACACTATGCTTACTGTTGTACTCCTGCATTGCTTTAATCAGTGTATATGTGTTACTGTATGTCTGTCTCTCTCTTTCTCTCTCTCTCTGTATATATGTGTATATATACACTGCTCAAAAAAATAAAGGGAACACTTAAACAACACAATGTAACTCCAAGTCAATCACACTTCTGTAAAATCAAACTGTCCACTTAGGAAGCAACACTGAGTGACAATCAATTTCACATGATGTTGTGCAAATGGGATAGACAACAAGTGGAAATTATGGGCAATTAGCAAGACACCCCCAATAAAGGAGTGATTTTGCATGTGGTGACCACAGACCACTTCTCAGTTCCTATGCTTTCTGGCTGATCTTTTGGTCACTTAATGCTGGTGGTGCTTTCACTCTAGTGGTAGCATGAGACAGAGTCTACAACCCACACAAGTGGCTCAGGTAGTGCAGCTCATCCAGGATAGCACATCAATGCGAGCTGTGGCAAGAAGGTTTGCTGTGTCTGTCAGCATAGTGTCCAGAGCATGGAGGCGCTACCAGGAGACAGGCCAGTACATCAGGAAATGTGGAGGAGGCCGTATGAGGGCAACAACCCAGCATCAGGACCGCTACCTCCGCCTTTGTGCAAGGAGGAACAGGAAGAGCACTGCCAGAGCCCTGCAAAATGACCTCCAGCAGGTCACAAATGTGCATGTGTTTGCTCAAACGGTCAGAAACAGACTCCATGAGGGTGGTATGAGGGCCTGACATCCACCGGTGGGGGTTGTGCTTACAGCCCAACAACGTGCAGTATGTTTGGCATTTGCCAGAGAACACCAAGATTGGCAAATTTGCCACTGGCGCCCTGTGCTCTTCACAGATGTGAAAGCAGGTTCACACTGAGCACATGTGACAGACGTGACAGGGTCTGGAGACGCTGTGGAGAACGTTCTGCTGCCTGCAACATCATCCAGCATGACTGGTTTGGCAGTGGATCAGTAATGGTGTGGGGTGGCATTTCTTTGGGGGGCCACACAGCCCTCCATGTGCTCGCCAGAGGTAGCCTGACTGCCAATAGGTACCGAGATGAGATCCTCAGACCCCTTGTGAGACCATATGCTAGTGTGGTTGGCCCTGGGTTCCTCCTAATGCAAGCCAATGCTAGACCTCATGTGGCTGGAGTGTATCAGCAGTTCCTGCAAGACAAAGGCATTGATGCTATGGACTGGCCCGCCCGTTCCCCAGACTTGAATCCAATTGAGCACATCTGGGACATCATGTCTCGCTCCATCCACCAACGTCACGTTGCACCACAGACTGTCCAGGAGTTGGCAGATGCTTTAGTCCAGGTCTTGGAGGAGATCCCTCAGGAGACCATCCGCCACCACATCAGGAGCATGCCCAGGCATTGTAGGGAGGTCATACAGGCACGTGGAGGCCACAGACACTACTGAGCCTCATGTTGACTTGTTTTAAGGACATTACATCAAAGTTGGATCAGCCTGTAGTGTGTTTTTCCACTTTCATAATGGGGGTGACTCCAAATCCAGACCTCCATGGGTTGAAAAATGTGATTTCCATTTTTTTACTTTTGTGTGATTTTGTTGTCAGCACATTCAACTATGTAAAGTACAAAGTATTTCATAAGAATATTTAATTCATTCAGATCTAGGATGTGTTATTTTAGTGTTCCCTTTATTTTTTTGAGCAGTGTATATATATATATATATATATATATATATATATATATATATAGTATCTCACAAAAGTGAGTACACCCCTCACATTTGTGTAATTATTTGATTATATCTTTTCATGTGACAACACTGAAGAAATGACCCTCTGCTACAATGTAAAGTAGTAAGTGTACAGCCTGTATAACAGTGTAAATTTGCTGTCCTCTCAAAATAACTCAACACACAACAAAAGTGAGAACATCCCTAAGTGTAAATGTCCAAATTGGGCCCAATGTATCAATACTTTATGTGGCCACAATTATTTTCCAGCACTGCCTTAACCCTCATGGGCATGGAGTTCACCAGAGCATCACAGGTTGCCACTGGAGTCCTCTTCCACGCCTCCATGATGACATCACAGAGCTGGTGGATGTTAGAGACCTTGCACTCCCCCACCTTCCATTTGAGGATGCCTCACAGATGCTCAATAGAGTTTAGGTCTGGAGACATGTTTTTCCAGTCCATCACCTTTACCTTCAGCTTCTTTAGCAAGGCAGCGGTTGTCTTGGAGGTGTGTTTGGGGTCGTTATCATGTTGGAATACCTCCCTGCGGCCCAGTCTCCGAAGGGAGGGGATCGTGCTCACAGTACATGTTGGCTTTCATGATTCCCTCAATGAACTGTAGCTCCCCAGTGCCGGCAGCACTCATGCAGGGGGGGGGTCAGCCTGTCAGTGCTCAGACCATACGCCACACACTGCATCAAATTGGCCTGCATGGCTGTCATCCCGGAAGGAAGCCTCTTCTTAAGATGATGCACAAGAAAGCCCACAAACAGTTTGCTGAAGACAAGCAGTCTACGGACATGGATTCCTGGAACAATGTCCTGTGGTCTGATGAGACCAAGATAAACTTATTTGGTTCAGATGGTGTCAAGCGTGTGTGGCAGCAACCAGGTGAGGAGTACAAAGACAAGTGTGTCTTGCTTACAGTCAAGCATGGTGGTGGGAGTTTCATGGTCTGGGCCTGCATGAGTGCTGCCGTCACTGGGGAGCTACAGTTCATTGAGGGAACCATGAATGCCAACATGTACTGTGACATACTGAAGCCGCTGGGCAGTATTCCAACATGATAATGACCCCAAACAGACCAACAAGACAACCACTGCCTTGCTAAAGAAGCTGAAAGTAAAGATGATGGACTGGGCAAGCATGTCTCCAGACCTAAACCCTATTGAGCATTTGTGGTGCCTCCTCAAACGGAAGGTGTCTAACATCCACCAGCTCAGTGATGTCATCATGGAGGAGTGGAAGAGGACTCTGTGGCAATCTGCAACGCTACGGTGAACTCCATGACCCATGAGGGGGAAGGCAGTGCTGGAAAATAATGGTCAAATATTGACACTTTGGGCCCAATTTGGACATTTTTACTTAGGGGTGTACTCACTTTTGTTGCCAACGGTTGAGACATTAATGGCTGTGTGTTGAGTTATTTTGAGGGGACAGCAAATTTACAGTTATACAGGCTGTACACTTACTACTTTACATTGTAGCAGAGTTTCATTTCTTCAGTGTTGTCACATGAAAAGATATAATAACATATTTACAAAAATGTGAGGGGTGTACTTACTTTTGTGAGATACTGTATATATGTATATGTATATACAGGGGGATATTGGAGAGGGAGAGAGGAGCAGTAAAAGGAAAACTGAAATAGACATAAAGTGTAACAAGAGATTGAGTGACTCTGATTAGATAATACAATTAGTTCTGTCTATCTCTTATGGGATTAGAGAGGCTTCATCATTCCTGGATGTAACCTGAGAAGACCATGTTACTCTTCTGGAAAATGTGAGGCTTACGGCATACTGCTTACCCCAACCAAGCTAAAATGTTGGATATAATTGAAAGCTCCTATGATCATGAAGGTCCCCTTGTCCTCTCATCTGCTTAAGGCTGTTTTTTCCATGTCATTTATGTGAAGGTAGAGTACAATGTAGCATATAAAAATTGTTTTGCTAAACTAAAGAGTTTGTAATCTAAGGGACTGCCTGACAAGTCTGCAATCTAGCATTTTGAGCAAGGTTTCCATTCAATCACATTATGTTATATGTAAAGTAGTCTATTCCATACCCTGTCCTGTACAGTAAAGTGAATATATAGTATCATGACTGATTTTGTAACTCCCTTGAACTCCACGAACCCGGATATTTGGGACCCTAAAATGTGTAATTACTAAGATCCAAAGGCCATTACAATGGACATGAGACTAGTTTTAACATGTTGTTTTTATGTGTAATGTAATGTTGGCCACAATAATGAAAGTTGGGTTACTATGGGATGTGATATGCACCAATGGTTGCTTACAAGTGGCAGAAATGGTTTGTACTGTATGATTCTGAGGAATGTGGTCCAGGCAATTCCCAGATGTTACTTTAATCCTTAGTCTCTCATGAATAATCAAAGTACAGCCATCAAATCTGAGTAACCAAACAACACCCCAAGCTCTGGTGTATCTGGCAACCAGGGAGGGGGTTTATAGCCTAATAATGGGGTGAGAAGGTCACAGTAAGAAAGCAGACTCTTCATACAGGGAGGGAAAATATGAGGGGGGTGTGGTGAATTATTTTGGTGCTGTGTTAAATATCTGTGTATGGGGAATAAACTCTGTCTCTAAA
Organism: Discoglossus pictus; assembly: GCA_027410445.1. NCBI lineage: Eukaryota > Metazoa > Chordata > Amphibia > Anura > Alytidae > Discoglossus > Discoglossus pictus. The sequence goes on along the minus strand of CM050163.1, from coordinate 397,622,282 downwards.
CTAATTGAATGGTGTAGCTAATCTAACTTTTCTGCTTCTCCAATAATGATATTCTGATCAGAATTGGCATGCTGGGCGCTGTTAGGTTAAACCCCAAATTCACAGCCTAGAGGGATTACTGTAGCAGAAAGCAGGAGAGTCTCGGGGTGTACAAGGCCCCTCGCCGCTATTAGTTTTACCATTATTTGTTCACTAGAGCAAATCTCTGCCTATTTTAGAGATTCCATTTCTTTTGTCCCTACAATTTCCCTAAATATTAATTTTGGTTTTAATTTCACTGAAAATGCAATAATACCAAACTTATTATACTGTATTGCATTGCTCTACATATTATTACTCTGTTATTATTGGAACTGAAATGGTTACAATCTATTTACCCTGAGCCACTGACCTGGTGACATATTCATCTTCTAGAGGGCACCATGCAAAGATCTCACAGACTTTTAATGATCCCCGTGAAGCGTTAACACAGCGTCCTGTCTGCTCGCCTGCCAAAGAATCAACAGGTATTACATGGTTCATATATATTCCAAGATATCTGCCTTATATAATTAATTATGAAGTAATATCAGTGAATGCACAACACAATGACAATATGGATAATCCTCCAAACAGACAACATTCATAAAGGCCACACCTAGATATTCATACAGGCAACAGTTTAATTCCTGCCAAATAAAATCACAGAGATAACATCACCGGGAGGCATTCATTTATTTATTTATTATTCTGCTTCTGGCCGTGCTTCCCCACCTTTCCTGATCCTGTTTCGCTTTCCCTTGTAATGGCTGCCTAGTTCTTGGCACACCCACACAGTTTTGTGGTCATAACAAGAGCAGCATGAGGCAGAGACGAACAGGATGTTATGTTAATAGACAAAAAAGCTCATTGCTTCATGGTCATCTGCAGCCCTACAAATTTGCCTTCTTATAACTAGAACTTTGTTGGCCTGTGAATATGTATAGCAGTGCTGGTGGGGCGCACCTACTGAGGCTCTGAACCTACCTGTCAGATATGAGCATGTTATGATAGTAACATGAATTCATATTTACCACTTGTCAATCCTTACAAACCACCAGACTTACCATAAAATAATAATTTAATTGCTAGTCATAAATCATTTCATCTAGCTCATAGACAGTCTAATGGATCGTGTTTAATTGACCCTCTGTTTACTGACATAGTTGCGTTTTCAATATCCTGCTATCTCAGTGTATGAACTCTCTGCACTATGCGCAATGCCCTGCTCAGTATCTGGTATCTCTGGGCCCTGCACTAAATCTGGTCTTTCTGCACTCTGATCTGTGTCTGGCCTCTGCACTCTGCTCAGTGTCTGGCCTCTATATCTCTAATCAGTGTGTGTTCAATGGTTGGTCTCTCTGTGCTCTGCTCTGTGCCTGGCCTCTGCACTCTGCTCAGTGTCTGGCCTCTATATCTCTAATCAGTGTGTGTTCAATGGCTGGTCTCTCTGTGCTCTGCTCTGTGTCTGGCCTCTATATCTCTAATCAGTGTGTGTTCAATGGCTGGTCTCTCTGTGCTCTGCTCTGTGTCTGGCCTCTGCACTCTGCTCAGTGTCTGGCCTCTATATCTCTAATCAGTGTGTGTTCAATGGCTGGTCTCTCTGCACTCTGCTCAGTGTCTGGCCTCTATATCTCTAATCAGTGTGTGTTCAATGGCTGGTCTCTCTGTGCTCTGCTCTGTGTCTGGCCTCTGCACTCTGCTCAGTGTCTGGCCTCTATATCTCTAATCAGTGTGTGTTCAATGGCTGGTCTCTCTGTGCTCTGCTCTGTGTCTGGCCTCTGCACTCTGCTCAGTGTCTGGCCTCTATATCTCTAATCAGTGTGTGTTCAATGGCTGGTCTCTCTGTGCTCTGCTCTGTGTCTGGCCTCTGCACTCTGCTCAGTGTCTGGCCTCTATATCTCTAATCAGTGTGTGTTCAATGGCTGGTCTCTCTGTGCTCTGCTCTGTGTCTGGCCTCTATATCTCTAATCAGTGTGTGTTCAATGGCTGGTCTCTCTGTGCTCTGCTCTGTGTCTGGCCTCTGCACTCTGCTTAGTGTCTGGCCTCTATATCTCTAATCAGTGTGTGTTCAATGGCTGGTCTCTCTGTGCTCTGCTCTGTGTCTGGCCTCTGCACTCTGCTCAGTGTCTGGCCTCTATATCTCTAATCAGTGTGTGTTCAATGGATGGTCTCTCTGTGCTCTGCTCTGTGTCTGGCCTCTGCACTCTGCTCAGTGTCTGGCCTCTGCACTCTGCTCAGTGTCTGGCCTCTATATCTCTAATCAGTGTGTGTTCAATGGATGGTCTCTCTGTGCTCTGCTCTGTGTCTGGCCTCTGCACTCTGCTCAGTGTCTGGCCTCTGCACTCTGCTTAGTGTCTGGCCTCTATATCTCTAATCAGTGTGTGTTCAATGGATGGTCTCTCTGTGCTCTGCTCTGTGTCTGGCCTCTGCACTCTGCTCAGTGTCTGGCCTCTGCACTCTGCTTAGTGTCTGGCCTCTATATCTCTAATCAGTGTGTGTTCAATGGATGGTCTCTCTGCACTCTGCTCAGTGTCTGGCCTCTATATCTCTAATCAGTGTGTGTTCAATGGCTGGTCTCTCTGTGCTCTGCTCTGTGTCTGGCCTCTGCACTCTGCTCAGTGTCTGGCCTCTATATCTCTAATCAGTGTGTGTTCAATGGCTGGTCTCTCTGTGCTCTGCTCTGTGTCTGGCCTCTGCACTCTGCTCAGTGTCTGGCCTCTATATCTCTAATCAGTGTGTGTTCAATGGCTGGTCTCTCTGTGCTCTGCTCTGTGTCTGGCCTCTGCACTCTGCTCAGTGTCTGGCCTCTATAAACAGTACAACTCAGTATGTGCTCAATAGCTGGACTTTGCTTGGTGTCTGACTTCTATAAGCTCTGCTCAATAACTGTCCTCTCTGCTCACTGTCTGGCCTCTATAAACTCTACTCAGTTTGTGCTCAGTGTCTCTGAGCTTTGTTGACTCTGCTTGGTGTCTGATATCTATCAGGTCTGCTCAAGTCTGGCCTCTCTGTACGGTGCCTGGCCTTTCTGGGCCCTGCACATCTAGCCTGTCTATGCTGAGTATCTGCTCTTTCTGAACTCTGCCCTCTGTCTAGCATTACTGCACTCTGCTCAATGTGCTAAGCCCTGTGTAATATATGTCCTCTGCGCTTTATTCAGTGTCTGATCTCTATAAGCTATGCTCAATGTCTGGCCTATCTGCATTCTGCCCAGTACCTGGCCTGTCTGGGCCCTGCACACGATTCAGCCTATCTGTGCTGTGCATAGTATCTGCTTTTTCTGCGCTTTGCTCTGTGTCTAGCATTACTGCACTCTGCTTAATGCACTATGCCCTGGTCAATGTCTGCCCTCTACACTCTGCCCTGCGCAATGTCTTGCATCTATAAACTCTACTCAGTGTCTACTCAATGACTAGCGTCTCTGCACTCTACTCAATGTCTGGCATCTATAAACTCTAGTCAGTGTCTGCTCAATGGCTGGCGTCTCTGCACTCTACTCAATGTCTGGCATCTATAAACTCTACTCAGTGTCTGCTCAATGGCTGGCGTCTCTGCACTCTACTGAATGTCTGGCATCTATAAACTCTAGTCAGTGTCTGCTCAATGGCTGGCGTCTCTGCACTCTACTCAATGTCTGGCATCTATAAACTCTACTCAGTGTTTACTTAAAGACTAGCTTCTCTGCACTCTACTCAATGTGTGGCATCTATAAACTCTAGTCAGTGTCTGCTCAATGGCTGGCGTCTCTGCACTCTACTCAATGTCTGGCATCTATAAACTCTACTCAGTGTCTGCTCAATGGCTGGTGTCTCTGCACTCTACTCAATGTCTGGCATCTATAAACTCTAGTCAGTGTCTGCTCAATGACTGGCGTCTCTGCACTCTACTCAATGTCTGGCATCTATAAACTCTACTCAGTGTCTGCTCAATGGCTGGCGTCTCTGCACTCTACTCAATGTCTGGCATCTATAAACTCTACTCAGTGTCTACTCAATGACTAGCGTCTCTGCACTCTACTCAATGTCTGGCATCTATAAACTCTACTCAGTGTCTACTCAATGGCTGGCGTCTCTGCACTCTACTCAATGTCTAGCATCTATAAACTCTAGTCAGTGTCTGCTCAATGGCTGGCGTCTCTGCACTCTACTCAATGTCTGGTATCTATAAATTCTACTCAGTGTCTGCTCAATTGCTGGCGTCTCTGCACTCTACTCAATGTCTGGCTTCTATAAACTCTACTCAGTGTCTGCACAATGGCTGGCGTCTCTGCACTCTACTCAATGTCTGGCATCTATAAACTCTACTCAGTGTCTACTCAATGGCTGGCGTCTCTGCACTCTACTCAATGGCTGGTATCTATAAACTCTACTCAGTGTCTGCACAATGGCTGGCGTCTCTGCACTCTACTCAATGTCTGGTATCTATAAACTCTACTCAGTGTCTACTCAATGTCTGGTATCTATAAATTCTACTCAGTGTCTGCTCAATTGCTGGCGTCTCTGCACTCTACTCAATGTCTGGCATCTATAAACTCTACTCAGTGTCTGCACAATGGCTGGCGTCTCTGCACTCTACTCAATGTCTGGTATCTATAAACTCTACTCAGTGTCTGAACAATGGCTGGCGTCTCTGCACTCTACTCAATGTCTGGTATCTATAAACTCTACTCAGTGTCTACTCAATGTCTGGTATCTATAAATTCTACTCAGTGTCTGCTCAATTGCTGGCATCTCTGCACTCTACTCAATGTCTGGCATCTATAAACTCTACTCAGAGTCTGCACAATGGCTGGCATCTATAAACTCTACTCAGTATCTGCTCCATGACCAGCCTTTATATTTTCTGCTCAGTGTTTGGCCTCTATAATTTGTGCTCAGTGTTTGACCCCACTGCACTATACTCACTTCCTAACCTCTCTGCACTCTATTCAGTGTCTGACCTATACTGCCTCCACAAATCTGATTGTTCTATCAATCCATGGAAGACAATTTTACACATATACTGAACATGACTTACCATTGCCGAGTAAATGCATATCTCCCTGTTTACAGTCCTCATCAGAAATGCAGAGAGCATTATTTATAGCTCTGCTCTGAAAGAGACAGTTATTAGAGAGGATGAGAGAGAGAGTGACAAGCACCAGTCCTTTGTAGCTCCATTCTATATTGCCATACATCATTACATACACTAATCTGATTTAGCTGTGAAATAAATCATTGTATCTGGTTTCCAATTAACTTCTGAAGTAATTTTAACAATACAATTCATTTTCATTGTTCACTATGACCATAGCATGTTACAAACTCATGTCTGCAATAAATAAAATAGAAAACATACACAGGTGGTCCCTGGGTTAAGGACAAGATACATTCCTGAGAACGTTCTTAAGTCGGATTTGTATGTAAGTCGGATCCCTGAATAATAATAATAATGATAATAATAAAAATACTGGAGTATAATGGGACATAATACAATGTAATAATAATAATACCCCTGTACTATATTTTTAAGTTACAGGAACTTTTGTGCTATTATTTTTTTTATTAAAACAAACAGAACATAAACAAATCTCATACAAAAAACCTTGGGAACCCATTCTTAAGTAGGGGTTGTTTGTAAGTTGTGTCGTTTGTAATCCGGGGACCACCTGTATTGGGTTCTGCAGTACAATATACCTCTACAATATAAGATCTTCTGCTATTCCTCTACACCTGCCATTACTCACCTCAGGACAGGTTCGCAGGGTCTGTAGTTTGGTGGTTTCCGTCCTGGTTATAATTGTGAAAATGCTTCCCCCCTGATACACAGAGAGAGAGGCAGGGGTCAGTAATACTCAAATACTCTTGTCACATTCTGAATATGTGTTTGGTCATCCATGAGGTTAAGTCCACTTGGCTCCAGAACTTTCAAATCCCTGTGCCCTGTCCAGTGCTTCTCTCCTCAACAACCCTGTACCCTCTCTTTACCCATGCTCAACCCTGTTTGCTGTCCATCTCTTCCACCAGCCACTTCCTACTTGAACCAAAGCTATTGCCTTCCCCCCCCCCCCCCCCCCATCTATCTCCATTTATTGCCTGGCTCTCTGCCATTCTCTTACTTCTCTACCCTATTCCCTACCCTCCTCTCTAGCATTCTTTTTCCTCTCCACCTGTAAACATATGTTTGATGCAGGGACCATAATGCTCAAAAAGTATGCTTTATTTTTCTCCTAGTTAGCCATTAAATGTTTCATCTTTATACAATTTTTGTTCCTTTTTTTTTTATTAAAAAAAGTACCTGTGCTATCATTGTGTAACACTTTCTCTTTCTCTCTGCCAATCCATTGCTCATTCTGTCTCCATCATTTCGCCTTCACAGTTCTCTCTGTAACCCTCCAATGCCTTTTCTCTGGCTGCATTGCTCCTGTCTGCTTTCATATTTGCCCCTCCCCTAATCATTCATCAAACACTAGCCCCCATATCTCTTCTCGTGCCTCAGCCCATGTCCTGAGCCTTTTCTTACCTCTGGAGGTGTCACATAATCAGCCACATCCCAGATCTTCTTAGCTCCTCTGGCAACTTTGGACAAGGAGACTCCTTTGACCTTAGTAATGACAGCACTCTCTGGGCCAGTCTCCTGTGATTGGTACCCCTTTTGTACCACAAATACATACCTAAACAGAAGTTGAAAATTAGCCCCCTTTTTCACTACTTTATTCTCTTCTCATCGCTTTTTGCATATTGACCCTCTCTGTTGTAAGTGCCCCTCATCAGTGCCCACTAACACATCCCCTCTCTCATCCCATGACAATGATCCTCAGTTCTCTATGCTACATAATCCCTGCTCTGTGCACATGTCCTGAGTCCATCTATATGCTACTTAAAATCCTCTCCTCTATTTTCATTTCTACTATGTCTCACACCAGTTAGCCAATCCCCTCTTTGTTTTCCACTCCTTCCTGCGTGCTCAATCCTTTTCATACTCTCATGTCTGTTCATACACCCCAATCCACACCCTACCCCATGCAGTTGTTTTCTTTGTGTCTCACCTGTTCCTCCATATCCCACGCTCTTCTCCAACCACTGCAGGGTACTGTGCTTCTCTTACTATCTTGCTTCACATCATTACCATGCTTCACGTGCTAATTACCCTCTTTTGGCCCTGCTTGTGCCCAGTTTAGCTCCCCTCTACGTGCCTTGCATCCCTGCCCTGTGCCACACTCTGTCCTCACTCATCTTTCATCCCTCTCAATGCCCTCTCATTTATGCCTATGTCATGTACCAATTTCGTTGCCTTATTTTGCTTCCCTTACCATGCCGTTCATTCCTACACCCCATGCCACTTCCCATGCCAAACTTTCCTTTCACTCCTCTACAGGCACTGCACCCCTGTTCATGTCCTGTGACTCTCTCTCTGTGCCATGTCCCTGCACCTCTCTCTATGCCTTGTTTTACTGTCCTGGGCCACTCTCTATGCTCCACTCCCCTTGTCCCCTATCTATCCCCTGCCCCTCACCCTCATTCACTCACCACCCAAAGTACAAAATGATGAGTAGCTGTAGCAGTCTGTAGATGGACCCCAGCTGACGATTCTTCACCACAATCACTTTGGGGGTTTCGTACTCCCACAATTGCCCGACCCATCTCAGGGAGCGGGCTCTGCAGCCTGTCATGAGCCAGGCTCCTGTCCGTGGGCACACACTGGTACTTGTTCCTGCACTTTGGGGTAAATTCCAGTGCTGCTGATAGTGTTCCTGGTTTATCCTGTGAGCGGAGGCAGCATCCAGCGTATCCAGCTCCAGCCTCTCTTAGTGGATGTGCATTGTGTTACGGTTCCTCCAGGGGGTTGTGTGTAAAGCGATTAATGCTGATCTAGCATGATGTGTGAGGGGGGAGGCAGAGAGTATAGGGGGCATAGGAGACCAAGGGTTTTGTACAGGTAAGAGCTGATGCTCTGCTGCACTCCAGTGGACAAGGAGAATGACACTGCATTCCTAAATTCAGTACTATTTCATTGTACACTCCTTATATGCTAACGTTACTGTCACATAGGATGATGACTGCATTTGGCAACATAGAATGCATTATTTTTGTTGGGGGGGGGGGTTGAAATTGTCATAGCTCAATATTTCCTTTGACGCTTCTCTAACTAATCTTGGTGCTCCTTATAACCTTCAATATAATTTTTCTTCTTACTCCATATAACTGAGACCTGCCACTTTGCTGTACTCTGAAAACCCAACAGGATAAATATCACACACAGCTTGGTCAGCACTTTATCACAGTGTTATGCAAACAACCATTATGAATAAATCAAGGTGCTTGTATGGCATTATTAGATGTTAGGTATTAAAGGGCAACTGTAATTCCTTAACAAGAGGAGCTAGTTATGTTAATTATGTATTGCACTTCAGTTAAATTCATATCTATTGATTTATAACAGCATCATTCAAAATTGAAATTCACTTTTAAAGATTAGAGTATCAGTCACAGGTTTCATGTTTTTTCCACCCTGATATGGTCATCAAGGTGAGGATGGGGAGTAGGTGAGAGACAGTTCAAAAGGACTTTTAAGTACAATTCGATTAGATAAGAGGCCAAATGATTATTCATAGACTCATTGCCAAGTTAAACTACTTTAACAAAGCAAGTCTCCAGTCAATTTAGCATTGTTGTGTTCATCAACTTTGCATCTGAAAACTTAACATTGCCTGCTAGACAAAGCAGCCTTCTCGATTATTATTATCGTTTATTTGTAACGCGCCAACATATTCCGTAGCGCTATACATAAGTTAAGTTACAGGCAATGACAAGTTAAAGATTCATACATTGCAAAGAGTGGATGGCCCTGTCTTTGAGCTTGGAATCCAGTGTCCATAGCGCTTTCCCTAAAGCACTGCGCAGGATTGAAACTCGCAGACTTACAATCTAAAGGTTAAAGTTTTATGTGGTACAGTAGGGAGAGAGTAGTGCTGAGCATGTTAGGGATTAAAGGTATATGCAAGTGAGGTGGGTTATGAATGCATCCTGTCGAATGGATCATAACCCACCTAGCAAAAAATATTTGCATGAAAAAATGCAAAAATGTTTTGCAAAAAAAAAAAAGTTCTGGGGATGATGTAGACACCCCCAGCAATGACACTGCACATATCGGACGTCACCGAAGCTTCCGAACAACTCTGTGTGAATTAGTGTGTATGTCTGTGTTAGTGAGAGTGTGTGTCTGTGTGAGTAAGTGTGTGAACAAGTGTCTGTGTGGGTGAGTGTGTGTCTGTGAGTGCGTGAGTGAGTATGTGAGTGAATGAGTGTGTGTGTGTATGTCTGTGTGTCTGAGTGAGTGTATACGTCTGTGTGAGTGAGTGTCTGCGTGAGTGAATGTGTGTGTGAGTGTGTGTTTGTGAGTTTGTGTGTCTGAGTGAGTGTATTAGTGAGTGTCTGTGTTAATGAGTGAGTGTCTGTGTGAGTGAATAAATATGTGTGTATGTGTGTGTGAGTGAGTGAGTGTGTGTGTCTGAGTGAGTGCGTCTGAATGTGTGTGTCTGCGTGAGTAAGTGTGTGTGTCTGTTTGAGTGAGTGTGTGAGTTTCTGAATGAGTGTGTGTCTGAGTGAGTGTGTGTGTGAGTGTCTGAATGAGTGTGTCTGTGTGAGTGTGTGTCTGTGTGTCTGTGTGAGTGAGTGTCTGTGTGAGTGAATGAGTGTGTGTGTATTTCTATGTATGAGTGCGTCAGTGTCTGTGTGAGTGAGTGTGTCTGTTTTAGGGAGTGTGTCAGTGAGTGAGTGTGTGTGTCTGTGTGAATGAGTGAATGTCTGTGTGTGGGGGAGGTACCGGGGCAATTCACTGGGGCAATTCACTGGGGCTGGAGGGCAATTCACTGGGGCAGGTCACGGTGCAATTACCCGGGGCTGGGGCAGGTCACGGGGCAATTACCTGAGGCAGGGGGAGGTGAAGGGGCAATTACCTGGGGCTGGAGGACGATTTACTGGGGCTGGGGCAGGTCATGGGGCAATTAAATGGGGCAGGGGTGGGTGAAGGGGTAATTACCTGGAGCTGAGGGGGGTGATGAGGCAATTCACTGAAGCTGGGGGAGGTCACGGGGCAATTCACTGGGGCTGGAGGGCAATTCACTGGGGCAGATGATGGGGCAATTTACTGGGGCTGGGGGAGGTCCCATGGCAATTCAGTGGGGCTGGGGCAGGTCACAGGGCAATTACCTGGGGCTGGGGCAGGTCACAGGGCAATTACCTGGGGCAGGGGGAGGTGAAGGGGCAATTACCTGGGGCTGGGGGAGGGGAGAGTATCTGTGTGAGTGAGTGAGTGAGTGTGTCTGAGTGATTGTGTGTGTGAGTGTCTGTGTGAGTGAATGAATGTGTGTGTGTGTGATTGAGTGAATGAGTGTGTGTATGTCTGTGTGTGCGTGTCTGTGTGAGTGAGTGAGTATGTTTGTGTGCATGAGTGTCTATGTGTGAGTGAGTGTCTGTGTGAGTGAGTGTGTGAGTGAGGGAATACGTGTGTGTATGTCTGTGTGAGTGTGTATGTTTGTGTGCGTGAGTCTGTGTGAGTGTGTCTGTGAGTGAGTGTCTGTGTGAGGGCAATTACCTGGGGCTGGAGGACAATTCACTGGAGCTGGTCACGGGGTAATTAACTGGGGCAGGGGGAGGTGAAGGGGCAATTACCTGGGGCTGGAGGGTGATTCACTGGGGTTGTGGCAGGTCATGGGGCAATTAACTGGGGCAGGGGTAGGTGAAGGGGTAATTACCTGGAGCTGGGGGAGGTGATGGGGCAATTCACTGAGGTTGGGGGAGGTCACTGGGCAATTCACTGGGGCTGGAGGGCAATTCACTGGGGCAGATGATGGGGTAATTTACTGGGGCTGGGGAGGTCACAGGGCAATTACCTGGGGCTGGGGCAGGTCACAGGGCAATTACATCGGGCAGGGGGAGGTGAAGGGGCAATTACCTGGCGGAGGGGAGAGTATCTGTGAGTGTGTCTGTGTGAGTGTGTGTGTGTGTGAGTGTATGTGTGAGTGAGTGTCTGCGAGTGAGTGAATGAGTGTGTGTATGTCTGTGAGTGAGTGTGTCTGAGTGAGTGTCTGTGTGAGTGTGTTTGTCTGACTGAGTGTGAGTGTCTGTGTGAGTGAGTGGATGAGTGTGTGTATGTCTGTGTGTGTGAGTGAGTGTGTATGTTTGTGTGAGTGCGTGTCTGTGTGAGTGAGTGTCTGTTTGAGTGACTGTCTGCGTGTGTGAGTGAGTGTGTTTGAGAGGGTGTGTGAGTGAATGAATGTGTGTATGTCTGTGTGTGAGTGAGTGATTGAGTAAGTGTGTATGTTTGTGTGAGTGAGTGTCTGTGAGTGTGTCTGTGTGTGTGAGTGTCTGTGTGAGTGAATGTGTGTGTGTGTATTTCTATGTGTGAGTGAGTGTGTGTGTGAGTAAGTGTCTGTGTGTGAGTGAGTGTGTCTGTTTAGGGAGTGTGTCTGTGTGAGTGAGTTTGTGAGTGAGTGTCTGTGTGTGTGTATATGTGTGAGTGAGTGAGTGTGTCTGTGTGAGTGAGTTTGTGAGTGAGTGTCTGTGTGTGTATGTGTGAGTGAGTGAGTGTGTCTGTGTGAGTGAGTGTCTGAGTGAGTGTGTCTGTGTGAGTGATTGTGTGTGTGAGTGTGTGTGATTGAGTGAATGAGTGTGTGTATGTCTGTGTGTGTGTGTGAGTGAGTGTGCGTGTCTGTGTGAGTGAGTTTGCGTGTCTGTGTGCGTGAGTGTCTGTGTGTGCGTGACTGTCTGTGTGTGAGTGAGTGTGTGAGTGAGTGAATGAGTAAGTGTGTATGTTTGAGTGAGTGAGTGTGTGTGAGTGAGTGTGTCTGTGTGAGTGAGTATGTTTGTCTGAGTGTGTGAGTGAGTGAATGAGTGTGTGTATGTCTGTGTGTGTGTGTATGTTTATGTGAGTGAGTGTCTGTGTGAGTGAGTGTGTCTGTGTGTGTGAGTGAGTGTGTATGTTTGTGTGCATGAGTGTCTGTGTGTGAGTGAGTGTCTGTGTGAGTGAGTGTGTCAGTGAATTAGTGTGTGTATGTCTGTGTGTGTGTGAGTGAGTGATTGAGTAAGTGTGTATGTTTGTGTGAGTGAGTGTGCGTGAGTGTGTCTGTGTGAGTGAGTATGTTTGTCTGAGTGAGTGTGTGAGTGAGTGAATGAGTGTGTGTATGTCTGTGTGTGTGAGTGTATGTTGTGTGAGTGAGTGTGTCTGTGTGTGTGAGTGAGTGTCTGAGTGAATGAGTGTGTATGTATTTCTATGTGTGAGTGAGTGTGTGTCTGTGAGTGAGTAAGTGTCTTTGTGTGAGTGAGTGTGTCTGTTTTAGGGAGTGTGTCTGTGTGAGTGAGTTTGTGAGTGATTGTGTGTGTGAGTGTGTGTGTGTGTGAGTGTGTAATTGAGTGAATGAGTGTGTGTATGTCTGTGTGTGTGAGTGAGTGTGCGTGTCTGTGTGAGTGAGTGTGTTTGTTTGTGTGCGTGAGTGTCTGTGTGTGAGTGAGCATCTGTGTGAGTGAGTGTGTGTATGTCTGTGTGTGTGAGTGAGTGATTGAGTAAGTGTGTATGTTTGTGTGAGTGAGCGTCTGTGTGAGTGAGTGTGTGAGTGAATGAGTAAGTGTATGTCTGTGTGTGTGTGTGAGTGAGTGTCTGTGTGAGTGTGTGTTTGAGTGAGTGTGAGGGAGTATGACGGAGTGTGTGTGAGTGTCTGTGAGTGAGTTAATGAGTGTGTGTCGGTGAGTGTGCATGTCTGTGTGAGTGATTCTGTGTGTGTATGAGAGTGAGTGAATCTGTGTGTGTGAATGTCTGTGTGTGGGGGAGGTAATGGGGCAATTCACTGGGGCTGGAGGGCAATTCACTAGGGCTGGAGGGCAATTCACTAGGGCTGGGGCAGGTCACGGAGCAATTAACTGGGTCAGGGGTAAATACCTGGGGCTGGGGGAGGTGATGGGGCAATTCAATGGGGCTGGAGGGCAATTCACTGGAGCAGGTGATGGGGTAATTCACAGGGGCTGGGGAGGTCATGGGGCTATTCGCTGGGGCATGGGGAGGTGAAGGGGCAATTACCTGGGGCGGGAGGAGGGGTGAGTGTGTGAGTGAGTTTCTGTGTGAGTGATTTCTGTGTGAGTGAGTTTGTCTGAGTGTGTGAGTGGATGAGTGTGTGTTTGTGTGAGTGAGTGTGTGGTTGTCTGATTGAGTGTGTGAGTGTCTGTGTGAGTGAGTGAGTGAATGAGTGTGTGTATGTCTGTGTGAGTGAGTGAATGTGTGTGTATGTCTGTGAGTGTCTGTGTGAGTGAGTGTCTGTTTGAGTGAGTGTGTCTATGTGCGTGAGTGTATGTGTGTGTGTGTGTGTTTGTCTGAGTGAGTGTGTTTATGTCTGTGTGTGTGTGTGTGTGAGTGATTGAGTAAGTGTGTATGTTTGTGTCAGTGTCTGTGTGAGTGTGTGAGTGAGTGTGTCTGTGTGTGAGTGTGTCTGTGTGAGTGAGTTTTTGTCTGAGTGAGTGTGTGAATGAGTGTGTGTATGTCTGTGTGTGTGTATGTTTGTGTGAGTGTCTGTGTGTGTGAGTGAGTGTCTGTGAGTGAATGAGTGTGTGTGTATTTCTATGTGTGAGTGAGTGTGTGTCTGAGTGAGTAAGTGTCTGTGGGTGAGTGAGTGTGTCTTTTTTAGGGAGTGTGTCTGTGTGAGTGAGTTTGTGAGTGAGTGTCTGTGTGAGTGAATGTGTCTTTGTGAGTGAGTATGTTTGAGTGAGTGTGTGAGTGAGTGAATGAGTGTGTGTATGTCTGTGTGTGTGTATGTCTGTGTGTGTGTGTATGTTTGTGTGAGTGAGTGTCTGTGTGAGTGAGTGTGCCTGTGTGTGTGAGTGAGTGTCTGTGTGAGTGAATGAGTGTGTGTGTATTTCTATGTGTGAGTGAGTGTGTGTCTGTGTGTGAGTGAGTGTGTCTGTTTTAGGGAGTGTGTCTGTGTGAGTGAGTTTGTGAGTGAGTGTCTGTGTGAGTGTGTGAGTGAGTGTGTCTGTGTGAGTGAGTGTGTGTGAGCAAGTGAGTGTGTCTGTGTGAGTGATTGTGTGTGTGAGTGTGTGTGTGTGATTAAGTGAATGAGTGTGTGTATGTCTGTGTGTGAGTGAGTGTGCGTGTCTGTGTGAGTGTGTATGTTTGTGTGCGTGAGTGTCTGTGTGTGAGTGAGCATCTGTGTGAGTGAGTGAATGAGTGTGTGTATGTCTGTGTGTGTGTGAGTGAGTGATTGAGTAAGTGTGTATGTTTATGTGAGTGAGTGAGTGTGTGAGTGAGTGTGTCTGTGTGAGTGTGTCTGTGTGAGTATGTTTGTCTGAGTGATTGTGTGAGTGAATGAGTGTGTGTATGTCTGTGTGTGAGTGTGTATGTTTGTGTGAGTGAGTGTCTGTGTGAGTGAGTGAGTGTGAGGGAGTGTGTGAGTGTCTGTGTGAGTTTCTGTGAGTTAATGAGTGTGTGTGTGTGTGTGAGTGAGTGAGTCTGAGTGAGTGTGCATGTCTGAGTGAGTGAGTGTGTGTGTGTGTGTCTGTGTGAGTGAGTGATTCTGTGTGTGTATGAGAGTGAATCTGTGTGTGTGAATGTCTGTGTGTGGGGGAGGTAATGGGGCAATTCACTGGGGCTGGAGGGCAATTCACTAGGGCTGGAGGGCAATTCATTGGGGCTGGGGAAGGTCACAGAGCAATTAACTGGATCAGGGGTAAATACCTGGGGCTGGGGGAGGTGATGGGGCAATTCAATGGGGCTGGAGGGCAATTCACTGGAGCTGGGGCAGGTGATGGGGCAATTCACTGGGGCTGGGACAGGTATGAGGGTAATTCACAGGGGCTGGGGGAGATCATGGGGCTATTACCTGGGGCGGGAGGAGGGGTGAGTGTGTGAGTGAGTTTCTGTGTGAGTGAGTGTCTGTGTGAGTGTCTGTGTGAGTGAGTGTCTGAGTGAGTGAGTGTCTGAGTGAGTGTGTGAGTGATTTCTGTGTGAGTGAGTGAGTTTGTCTGAGTGTGTGAGTGATTTCTGTGTGTGAGTGGATGAGTGTGTGTGTCTGTGTGAGTGAGTGTGTGGTTGTCTGATTGAGTGTGTGAGTGTGTATGTCTGTGTGAGTGTCTGTGTGAGTGAGTGTCTGTTTGAGTGAGTGTGTCTATGTGCGTGAGTGAATGTGTCTTTGTGTGTGTGTGAGTGTGTGTGTGTGTTTGTCTGAGTGTGTGTATGTCTGTGTGTGTGAGTGATTGAGTAAGTGTGTATGTTTGTGTCAGTGTCTGAGTGAGTGTGTGAGTGAGTGAATGAGTGTGTGTATGTCTGTGAGTGTGTATGTTTGTTTGTGTGAGTGAGTGTCTGTGTGAGTGTGTGTGTCTGTGTGCGTGTCTGGAGGGCAATTCACTGAGGCTGGGGGAGGTCAGGGGGTCAATTCACTGGGGCTGGAGGGCAATTCACTGGGGCTGGGGTAGGTGATGGGGGCAATTCACTAGGGCTGGAGGGCAATTCACTGGGGCTGGGACAGGTGATGAGGGTAATTCACAGGGGCTGGGGGAGGTCATGGGGCAATTAGCTGGGGCAGGGGGAGGTGAAGGGGCAATTAACTGGGGCAGGAGGAGGAAAGAGTGTCTGAGTGAGTGTGTGAGTGAGTGTCTGTGAGTGAGTGAGTCTGTGTGAGTGAGTGTCTGTGTGAATGAGTGTGTGTCTGCGTGAGTGTGTCTGCGTGAGTGTGTCTGAGTGAGTGTGTGAGTGAGTGTCTGTGTGAGTGAGTGTCTGTGTGTCTGAGTGAGTGTGTGTGTGTGTGTCTGAGTGAGTGTGTGTGTCTGTGGGAGTGAGTGAGTTTGTCTGAGTGAGTGTGTTTGTGTGAGTGAGTTTCTGATATCGATTAATCAAGAAAAAAAATGGAGGACGAAAAACGTAAATTCTGAAACAGGATGAAAACGAGGCTCTGCAACGCCAGGAATGCAGAACTTAGAAAATACACAACGGTAACACTTACAGTAACCACGCCGGGCATGTAGGACTTTGAAAATACAACCAACGAGGAGCACATTGTATGCCAACCAGCATTGCCAGACTTACAATTTAATTCCCGTCATTTTTGACAGGCAATTTCCTAGTATATTATATTCTACTGATGAATATAAATTTTTCATATTTCTCCGTATAACATATCTTGTATTGTTTTAACAGAGATAATTATTTTAAAACCTACAGAAATTATTAAATTAGATGATATACCCTGCTGACACATCATCTTGTCCCTCCTGCAGCGAAGCTCCTTTCATCTAATTTACATCAGAAACGATTCACTTGCCTACAAGGGACCCCACTAACAAAAATACCCACTGGTGTGAGAGCCCTGATGCTAAAAGTTGATGACTCAGTGAATTTATATAAAGGAAGCCCTATCAGAGAGGAGAAGTATGTCAAACCATATCAAAACTTTAGCTTTTAAAAAAAAAATGTGTCAGATTGCATTTTTTTGGAAGCAAATATTTCCCTGATACCCTGGGGATTATGGGTCAATTATATTTAAATGGGAATATCTGAAACATGTTACCACAGCCAAATTTACCATTGGGTGCTTTTTTCATAACTAGTGCAGTGGTCTACAGCTTTTTATTTTAAAAGATTTCAAATGCTCAAAACTACAGAGCGAGAGATAAAAAAACACAAGTATATAATCAGGGCCATTTGCAGAATTAAAATTATTCATCTTAACTATTATTAACTGACATCTTGTTTAATGACAGCATCACTTTTGCTCCAAAAAGTCTGTGTTTTAGAAGAGACAGATGTGAGTAACAGATAACAGGTAAAAGTAAGAAAACCAACACTAGTGTGAATTCACAGCTGTAATCTGATTCAAGGGGTCAATAGGGGCCTTTACCTGGTGGATAATGTTCTACTGAAGAAAGTTGTTCCTTGTTCAGCTCCATGAGTCCTTCAAATTTGCTGGCTATATATTAGTGTGTACTATAAATGTGGCCCTGGCGCCATAGATCACTGACCGCTCGTATATTAATGCAAATGTTTTTGCTCTAGTCAAGGGTGCCTCATTACTACACATGTAGGCTACAAAACTGCATGTGCTTATCCTTGAGCTCCCTCTTCTGGTCACCTAGGCTCAATGCATATTTAAATCATACTGTACCACACTACTGCTAATTTATTTGTAATGGCACTGGAATCACAGTAAAATTGCAAGTTTCAACTATGTAGTAATAATAACAGTATAGTAAAATCCCTTCAGGATCGCTACCTTGTTGTGGTGAAGGGTCTTGTGTACTTCAATGAAGTTGTGAGCTATACAAGGTACATACACCCAAGATGGGCAAGACAAAGCAGAGAGGTCAGACAAATTGTGGTCCACTGGGGTAGGAACTAACACCTGATGGATAGGCACACACAGACACAAGATGTGCCTGGCGTGCTGTGGTCCATAGGGTCGAGGAGAGTCGGACAGGACTGAACAACTAAACAACCACAACAAAATGTTAGTAGGAGGAGGAAAAAAAGAATTATCATGACACCAGAAAATGGATTCCAAAAGTTATTGTTGATAAAAAATGTCTGTGAATAGGAATGTCTTTAGTCTCTTTTTTAATTCTGTGCACTGAGGGACATGGACATGGAAGGAGGTGTACATAATGAGGAATATACTCATGGCCTTGGTATGTAGCCAGTGCTCAACTCAATCTCATCTGCATGTCCACTGTTTGTTCAGTGTGTGCCACGTGCAAAGTAATTTGTGTGACTATCCATTAAGTTCATTGGTAGGTTGAACTGGTAAAGGTGAAATATTACATGATGTATTTTGTAATATGTCTTATGTATATTAGTATCTAATGTCATTATACAGTGGGTATAAAAAGTCTACACACTCCTGTTAAAATGTCAGGTTTCTGTGCTGTAAAAAAATGAGACAAAGATAAATCATTTCAGAACTTTTTCCACCTTTAATGTGACCTACAAACTGTACAACTCAATTGAAAAACAAACTGAAATCTTTTAGGTGGAGGGAAGAAAAAGAAAAAACATTTTGGTTGCATAAGTCTGCACACCCTCTTATAACTGGGGATGTATCGGTGTTAAGCAACCACATTCCAAATCGTGTTAAATAGGAGTCAGCATACACCTGCCATCATTTAAAGTGCCTCTAAATAACCCCAAATAAGGTTCAGCTGCTCTAGTTGGTCTTTCCTGAAATTTTCTTAGTCGCATCCCACAGCAAAAGCCATGGTCCACAGAGAGCTTCCAAAGCAACAGAGGGATCTCATTGTTAAAATGTATCAGTGAGGAGAAGGGTAAAAAAAAAATTCCAGGAGAAGGGTACAAAAGAATTTCCAAGGCATTAGATATATCATGGAACACAGTGAAGACAGTCATCATCAAGTGGAGAAAATATGGCACAACAGTGACATTACCAAGAACTGGAGCTCCCTCTAAAATTGATGAAAACACAAGAAGAAAACTGGTCTGGGAGGCTACCAAGAGCCCTACAGCAACATTAGAGGAGCTGCAGGAATATCTGGCAAGTACTGGCTGTTTGGTACATGTGACAACAATCTCCCGTATTCTTCATATGTCTGGGCTATGGGGTAGAGTGGCAAGACGAAAGCCTTTTCTTACGAAGAAAAACATCCAAGCCAAGCTACATTTTGCAAAAACACATCTGAAGTCTCCCAAAAGCATGTGGGAAAAGGTGTTATGCTTTGATGAAACCAAGGTTGAACTTTTTGGCCATAATTCCAAAAGAAATGTTTGGCGCAAAAACATCCAAGCCAGGCTACATTTTGCAACACACATCTGAAGTCTCCCAAAAGCATGTGGGAAAAGGTGTTATGGTCTTATGAAACCAAGGTTGAACTTTTTGGCCATAATTCCAAAAGATATGTTTGGTGCAAAAACAACACTGCACATCACCAAAAGAACACCATACCCACAGTTTAGCATGGTGGTGGTAGCATCATGCTTTGGGGCTGTTTTTCTTCAGCTGGAACTGGGTCCTTAGTTAAGATAGAGGGAATTATGAACAGTTCCAAATACCAGTCAATATTGGCACAAAACCTTCAGGCTTCTGCTAGAAAGCTGAACATGAAGAGGAACTTCATCTTTTAGCATGACAACGACCCAAAGCATACATCGAAATCAAGAAAGGAATGGCTTCACCAGAAGAAGATTAAAGTTTTGGAATGGCCCAGCCAGAGCCCAGGCCTGAATCAGATTGAAAATCTGTGGGCTGATCTGAAGAGGGCTGTGCACAGGAGATGCCCTCGCAATCTGACAGATATTGAGTGTTTTTGTAAAGAAGAGTGGGCAAATCTTGCCAAGTCAAAATGTGCCATGCCGATAGACTCATACTCAAAAAGAGAGTGCTGTAATAAAATCAAAAGGTGATTCAACAAAGTATTAGTTTAAGAGTGTGCATACTGATGCGACCATATTATTTTATTTGTATATTTTTCTTCCCTCTACCTAAAAGATTTCAGTTTGTCTTTCAATTGAGTTGTACAGTTTATAGGTCACATTAAAGGTGGCAAAAGTTCTGAAATGATTTATTTTTGTCTAATTTTTTTACAGCACAGAAACCTGACATTTTAACAGGGGTGTGTAGACTTTTTATATCCACTGTAAGCGCCTTATTACCAAATTCCCGAGCTGATCCCACACCCCCTCCAGCCATGTTCAGGTAGACACAGAACATTCTGAACATATTACCTCCATATGCAATTATATATCAATGATAACATGAAACCACAATCCAGTATGTGACAGAGCAGAATGTCAGGCAGTAGCAGCAAAGGCAAATAGAATATTAGCAGGCATCAAGAAGAGAATAGAAGCAAGGGAAGCACATATAATTCTGCCACTATATAAATACAATTTTGGACACAACATCAAAAAAGGATATTGTAGCGCTGGAAAAAGTTCAGAGAGGGTCATTAACTAGGGGGATGGATGAATTGAGTTATGAAGAGATGCTAGACTGATAACTTATTTTCTATAGAAAAAAGGCACTTATGAGGTGATTATATAAATACATCCAGGGTCAGTATAAGGCATTGCCAAGTGAACTTTTCTTCCAAGAAGCTTACAGTTGAGAAGAGGTCTCCCCTTGAGGTCAGTAGTAAAAGGTTTTTACGTTAAAGAAAGAAAAAAGTTCTTTACAGTAAGTGCAATCAGATTGTGGAACTCACTACCAAAAGAGATTGTCACGTAGATTGAACATATCATTTTTAAAATGGGTTGGATATATGTTTAATTAAAAAGGACATACAATCTTATGCAAGTTAACTAGAATAAGTAGGATATTGAGACAATAGTTCAGGTTTCAAAGGTTTTTTTTTATTTTTATTTGCCTTTCTTTGGATCAATTGACAATTCACAAAACATGAAATCTGAGGAGATAAAAAGTTGGACAAAACATCTTTTCTGAACCTAAATTGTTACTATGTTACAATTATTAAATATGTTTTGCGAAAGTTAGCCATAGTTATATTTAAAACTTTATTAAATATACATATTTACACATGTCAGGCACTACAAAAAAGTCCCTTGATTTCATGCAAAAAATGGTCAGCTTTACTTTTATATAGCACATCTTGGCATGAATATAATGCATTTGAATGACAATGTTCAGTCATTCAATGAAAGTTTATACCCAATGAAAGTATATTTAAATATATCATTGTTGTGCTTATGTTTTATATTATAATGAATTAAAACATAACAAATTACAATATATAGTTAAGTGCTGAAATACCCAATCCCCTGTATTTGTAACTCAAGATAGTGGGCAGAATTCCATCAAAAAAGTCTGATAAAGGCATGTAGCAAATTACTCCCCATCTTCCTACTCTCCCTCCTATAGTATACATTCTTACTCCACAATCCATCCTCAGCCAGATGAATTTCCTGCCTTTCTATGGCCCTCATTCAATTGCAATTTGGCCAATTGAATAGTGCTCTAAATAAGCACATAACATATATTTTTTAAATAAGTTTTTAGTTAGTGAAAACCTTGCTTTTAGATAGATGCTTACTAAGTAAAAACTTCTTAAAAACAATATGTTATGTGCTTATTTAGACCCCTATTCAATTGGGCAAAATAGCAATTGAATGAGGGCCTATGTGTTTTGGAAATAGCAATCCATGCTTCTGCCTAAAAGACAAATCTTACTTTTGCCAGATGTTATACAGATGTTATGCAAAGAGTATTTAGCAGCTGGCACAAGATAGAAGAAACAACATGCATATTATACAATTTTCAGGCATTTAGGATAATTATCTGATACAGAGGGTGCTAAATTGTTAATTTGTAATATCTAATAGTATTAGAAGAGAGTAGTTAACAGTGTCAGTTCGTTAGTGACTTTTGTGAGAGCTGACTCTGTGGAGTGGTGGGGTCAGAAGTCGGATTGGAAGGGGTCGAAACGATGTTGGAGGAAATAACTTGGGTAAAGTGGTTGTAGATGATTCGCTCAAATTGTTTTAAAGCCAAGATAAGTAGAGAGATAAGACAATAAATGCAGAAGCTGAGCTGGAGGAGGGATTCTTAAGAATTGATGTAGTTATTACATCTTTTAAAGATGATGGAAACTTGTCAGTGTTTAGGGGAAGGATGAATAGATGTGTGATAGCTGGAATAAGTGTGGTCGAGAGTGGAGGTATCAGCTGTGATGGAATAGGATCATGTGGACAAGTTGTACGGTGAGAGGTTGAAACATCATGGCTTTCATAATCTACTATTCTTTTGACTGCTTTGTAGTGTTAGACCATACAGCTGTCTCCACAGTATGTGAGTGTAATACATCATTTGTGGTACATAATTCTCTGTAATATGATTTACTAGCGAATTGCCCATCAAAAAATGACGGCAATGAAATTGTTAGTGGTATTTGGTGTATAACAATAAAAGAACTAATAGATTAATAAAGTAATATACTTTACCTATTTTGAAGTAATATATGCAGGAAGCATTCTGTTGAAGAGCTGACAATCTGATTTGATGTTGCTGCAGCATTAGTGGTGTGGAGCTGCTGTGTAAGCATGATGAATGTGTGGAGTGTAATAGTGTGCGTGCGCGAGACAAAACCGTTAGCGTAGTCGTGTACTTCCGCATTGTTCTAAAATGCCGGGTAATGTGTGGTATACGTCTGTATCGGAATATCCATAGGTCTTTTGTGGTGTTTTGCGTGTTTCTTGTGGTGTTTTGTGTATTTAGAGTGCTGTAGCCTCGTTTTCGTTTTGTTCGGCGGCCATTTTTTCTCTCGCTTAGAGAATTTTTGAGTGTCTAAACTCTTTTATTTTGAGTTAAATTAAGGTGTAACTTCGTTTTTTGAGGTCCTGGATGCTCCCTCTTGCTGTTGGTAAGCTTTTTATGTATGTGTATTTATTGTGTTTTTCATTTTTTCCTGTCCGCGGGTTGCGGACGATTTTTGCGAGGTCGTAATGAGTGGTAACGTGTCTCGTATGTTGTTTGAGTTGCGACGTAAAGTTTGCGAGGGTCGCAGTTGCTGTGTCGTATGTTGTTTGCGTTACGACGTAAAGTTTGCAAGGGTCGCAGTTGCTGGCAAGGAGCGCCTTCTGCGCTCCATGCCAGCAACTGAGGCCCTCGCTTCGCGTAATTTTATAATGCTCAGGTGGGAAATAGGTTTCAGAAAAAAAGGGTTTTATTTTGAAGTTGGAGATTAGTTTATTCCAAAATAGAAAATACTATTTTGATGAAAATTTAGTAAATAGGGACAAACACAATATTTGTAGTAAATAATTTTAGTGTGTACTCTCACAAGACTGTCTAGAGAATAAACATTAGCTTCCTTCATAGGCAGACTATGTGGATAAAACGGTTCTACCTTATGTCCATGATTGTTATGTCCTGGTTAGTCTCTTCAGTGCCAGAGAAGGGGTTAAAAGATCTGTATGCCGACAACACCTAAGACCTGGTCATAATTAGAGGGGAAGTGACCTTCATGACATCTCAGGTGACAGAAGGAACCCCACGTCACAAAGAGTCGTGTCACTGTGCACCATGGACTTTTAGCCCCAACTGTGTCTGCGTGTCATGGGGCAGAGGGAACAGGTGGCTAAGTATTCCACGGCAGCTTGTGACATAATGTGCGTAAATAATAATAGTATACTCCCACTGGATAAAGGGGTGTGAAACACACATAGACTCAAAGGTGTACATAAACACTAGGTTGTTTATAAACAATGATCTATCTATCTATCTTATATCTATCTATCTATCTTATGTCTATCTACTGTATCTATCTATATTATATCTATCTAGCTATCGGTCTATCTTACCTTATTATTCTTATTCCAATGTACGCATGAATTCTTTGTTTCTGCCACTCTACCACATCCACTTGAGGTTTTTCCACTTATCTACTACCCTTTCTGTAAAGTAGTAATTTTTGCACATTACCCCTAAATCTTCCATCTTCTAACTTCAGATAATGAACAATTGATCTTGCATTTCTCTTTTTCCTACTACTATCCTCTTGAACTTTTTTATATATATTTTAGTGTTTCTATTATCCTACCACTCTACCTCCAAGCTATACATATTCAGATCATGAAACTCATTATAAATATTGTCTTTTAGACTGTGTACCATTTTAGTTGCCCTTCTTTGAATAGCTTCTAAGTTGTTGATATAATTTTGAAGAACTGGACACAATATTCTGGGTGAGTTCTATCATGGGATCTATAGAGAGTCATTGGTACCTCTCTTTTTCTGCCACTAATTCCTGTTCCAGTACATCAAACTTGGATTTTCTACAGCTCTGTTGCATTCTTTGGTTACTTTTAAATCATTCTATATAAATCCCCTATTTTTGCTGGCAGTCACATTAGCAATGGTACTGTCACAAAGTTATTTCTGTGCCTCCGCTGCTTCCTATGACATATTATATTTGGCAAACTGCGAGTTGTCGTCACGTTTGATGCCCAAAGGGCCGCAACTACGAGCCTCGCAAAGCTCATAGGGACGCATTCGCGGGACGTAGGGCAGCAGCTGCGAGCGGCATGTGGGACTACCTGGTTCCTGCCAGGGAAGGACTTGCAATGAGTGCCGGAGGCGCTCATCGCGAGGCCCCCCTGGCCTCGCATCACCCCCGAAGTTCCTGGTTCCTGCCAGTAGATGGGGGCTGCAATGTCCCCCGGCATATATTAATGGCGTGAGGCGCATGTGACGCCATGTCATCAGCATATGCCAGGCGGACAGCCGTAAGACTCGATGGAGAGCAGACAACAGCAGGAGCTCACCGGATCAAGGTAAGTGAGGGGAGAGGGGCCGGGGGGTAATTGGAGGGGGGAAAGGGATGAGGAGGGAGGAGGATGAGGGAGGAGGATGATAATGGGAAAGGGAGGGAGGGAAAGAGACATAGGGAAGGGGGAGGGAGAGGGAGGGAAAGAGACATAGGGAAGGGGGAGGGAGAGGGGGGTAAAGAGACACAGGGTAAGGGGAGGGAGAGGGGGTAAAGAGACACAGGGTAAGGGGAGGGAGAGGGTAAAGAGACACAGTGTAAGGGGAGGGAGAGGGGGAAGAGACACAGGGGAGGGAGAGGGGGAAAGTGACACAGGGGAGGGAGAGGGGGGGAGAGACACAGAGGGAGGAGAGGGGGAAAAGACAGGGGAGGGAGAGGAGGGGGGAAATTAGAAACAAGGAAGGGAGACGAGGGGGAAATGATACACAAGGGAGGGAGAGGAGGGGGGAAGAGACAAGGGAGAGAGAGAAGGGGGGAAATGAGACACAAGGGAGGGAGAGGATGGGGGAAATGAGACACAAGGGAGGGAGAGGAGGGGGAAATGAGACAAGTGAGGGAGAGGAGGGGGAAATGAGACAAGGTAGGGAGAGGAGGAGGAAAAGAGACACAAGGGAGGGAGAGGAGGCGGGAAAGGAGACACAAGGGAGGAAGAGGAGAGGGGAAAGGAGACACAAGGGAGGGAGATGGAGGGGAAATTAGACACAAGTGAGGAAGTAGACAGGGAGAGAAGCTCACAATGAGCGCCAAGCAGCATTGCCAGCATTCAAATTTTATTGGCGTAATTTTTGACGTGCAAGTCGCTAGTTACTTATATAAAGTATATAGATTGTGGTCTCATATTTTATTAGTATGTACTGCATATAATTAAATTGTAATTTTTGGGGGTCAGATGCCTGCTTTCCAGGTGTTGTTTTTTACTTCTCACCTTACAGCTCTGTGTATGTATATATATCACATATTATAATTGTCAAACTGCGAGTTGTCGTCACGCTTTGCGGCCCTCGGAAAGCGAGGGCCGCAGCTGACAACAACTCGCAGTTTCACAAATCCCTCTGCCGTGGCTCCCATCAGCCCTGCAGCCTCTCTGCTCTGGTGGAGTGCACAGGTAGCCAAGAACGCGCACGCACACGCGAAGACGTCGCGTTCACGGGTAGCCGGGCAGACAAGCCTGCGCGCGCCCGCACGCGCAGACGCCACATAAGCGTGCGCGCGAGTCTACAGCATTGAGGTGAGGGAGGAGTGGAGGGAGAGAGACACGGGGGGAGAGGAGGGGGAAGAGAGACACGGGGGGAAAGGAGGGGGAAGAGATACATGAGGGAGGGAGAGGAGGAGGGGGAATAGAGACACAAGAGGAGGGGGGAAGAGAGACACAGGGGACAGGGGAAGTGAGATACAGGGGAGGGGAAGAGAGACACAGGGAAGGGGGAAGAGAGGCACAGGGGAGCGAGAGGAGGAGGGGAAGAGAGGCACAGGGGAGCGAGAGGAGGAGGGGAAGAGAGACACAGGGGAGGGAGAGGAGGGGGAAGAGAGACACAGGGGAGAGAGGAGGGGGAAGAGAGACACAGGGGAGAGAGAGGAGGGGGAAAAGAGACACAGGGGAGAGAGAGGAGGGGGAAGAGAGACACAGGGGATGGAGGGGAGAAGGAGAAACAGGGGAGGGACAGGATGGGGGAGGAGACACAGCGGAGGGGGGAAGAGATGAGGGTCAGGGGGTGGAGAGACACAGGGGAGGGATGAGGGGGCAGAGACACAGGGGAGGGAGACGGGGTGAAGAGACACAGGGGAGGGAGAAAGACGCAGGAGTGGGAGAGGGGGAAGAGACACAGGGGAGGGAGAGGGGGAAGGAGAAACAAGGGGGGAGAGGGGGGGAAGAGACACAGGGGAGGGAGAAGGGGGGAGACACAGGGGAGGGAGAGGGGGGAAGAGACACGGGATCGAGACGGGGTGAAGAGACACAGGGGAGGGAGAAAGACACAGGAGTGGGAGAGGGGGAAGAGACAAAGGGGAGGGAGAGGGGGAAGGAGAAACAAGGGAGGGAGAGGGGGAAAAGAGACACAGGGGAGGGAGAGGGGGAAGGAGAAACAAAGGAGGGAGAACGGGGAAAGAGACACAGGGGAGGGAGAGTGGGGGAAGAGACAGAGGGGAGGGAGAGGAAGTAGAGGGCGAAGAGGCTCACAATGAGTGCCAAAGCCACTCATTGCAAGGCCAGAGATGAGCGCTGAAGGAGCTTATCGCAAGGCCAGTAAAGTAGAGGGGGGAGAGGTTCGCAATGAGCCCCTCCCGTCAAGTAGAGGGGTAGAGAGGCTCGCAATGAGCACCAAAGGCGCTCATTGCGAGGCCCGTGATTAGCGCCGAAGGCGCTCATCGCGAGGCCAATAAAGTAGAGGGGGGAGAGGCTCGCAATATGTGACAAACACCATTGCCAGGCTTCAATTTTTATTGCCGTCATTTTTGACGGGCAAGTCGCTAGTATATATATATATATATATATATATATATATATATATATATATATATATGTAGTTGTGGATCTTGTGATAATGGTGATGTTTTTTCGATGTTGGTAATGCCCTTGCGACCCTCGCGAAGCAAGGCAAGCAGTTGAAGCACGCGTGACCTAGGCTGTAATGATGGGACTTAGGCTGCAATGAGCTCTTTTGGCGATGCGAGCAGTTGAAGCACGAAGTTAGTTAAAATGAAAACACAGAAAAACAACCAAAATAATAATAAAACAATTAAAAAAAACACACTCACACACAACACAGGGGGAGAGCCAGGAAGCCTGGGAGTTAAGTTGCAAACGAATTGGAGCTATATTTTCAGCTTTTTGCCACTCAAAAATCAGCTAAGCAAGGTAAAATGGCGGGCGAAAAAAACGTAAAAATTCTGAAACAGGATGAACACAAGGCTCTGCAATGCCAGGCACGCAGAACTTGGAAAATACACAATGCCAAAGACAGTAACACTTACACGAACAAGGCCAGACATGTGGGACTTACAAAATTCAACCAACATGCTGCTCAGAGGAGCAAAACCATCACATTGTGTAGGCAAACAGCATTGCCAGCCTCACAATTTAATACCCGTAATTTTTGACGGGCAATTTCCAAGTATATATATATATATATATATATATATATATATATATATATATCAGCTTCCCAGAATGCAGTATAATAACTGTATTTCTTGGAATTCTGAGCAGGTAACAGATTTTTTTTTACTTGATTTTGACATTCAAATGTGAACATAAGTGTACTATATATATATATATATATATATATATATATATATATATATATATACATATACACAGTGGGAGAAAAAAGTATTTGATCCCCTGCTGATTTTGAACTTTTGTCCACTGACAAAGAAATGATCAGTCTATAATTTTAATGGTAGGTTTATTTTAACAGTGAGAGACAGAATAACAAAAAAGGAGTGCTCCTAATCTCAATTCGTTACCTGTATAAAAGATACCTGTCCACAAAAGCAACCAATCAATTAGATTCCAAACTCTCCACCATGACCAAGACCAAAGAGCTGTCCAAGATTGTAGACCTACACAAGGCTGGAATGGACTATAAGACCATCACCAAGCAGCTTGGTGAGAAGGTGACAACAGTTGGTGCGATTATTTGCAAATGGAAGAAACACAAAATAACTGCCAGTCTCCCTCGGTCTTATGCTCCATTCAAGATCTCACCTCGTGGTGTTTCAATTATCATGAGAATGGTGAGAAATCAGCCCAGAACTACACAGGCCCTTGCTCAAGAAAGCACATGTACAGGCCCTTCTGAAGTTTGCCAGTGTATGTCTGAATGATTCAGAGGAGAACTGGGTGAAAGGGTTGTGGTCAGATGAGACCAAAATTTTCCTCTTTGGCATCAACTCAACTCACCGTGTTTGGAGGAGGAGGAATGCTGCCTATAACCCCGAGAACATCATCCCCACTGTCAAACATGGAGGTTGAAACATTATGTTTTGGTGGATGTTTTTCTGCTAAGAGGACAGGACAATGTACATATACCATCAAATCTTGAGTGAGAACCTCCTTCCCTCAGCCAGGGCATTGAAAATGGGTCCTGGATGGTTATTCCAGTATGACAATGACCCAAAACACACAGCCAAGGCAACAAAGGAGTGGCTCAAGAAGAAGCACATTAAGGTCCTGGAGGGACCTAGCCAGTCTCCAGACCTTAATCCCATAGAAAATCTGTGGAGGGAGCTGAAGGTTCAAGTTGCCAAACATCAGCCTTGAAACCTTAATGACTTGGAGAGGATCTACAAAGAGGAGTGGGACAAAATCCCTCCTCGGATGCGTGCAAACCTGGTTGCCAACTACAAGAAATGTCTGACCTCTGTGATTGCCAACAAGGGTTTTGCCATTAAGTACTAAGTCGAAGGGATCAAATACTTATTTCCCTCAATGACCTGCAAATCAATTTATAACTTTTTTGTTATTCTGTCTCTCACTGTTATAATACACCTACCATTAAAATTATAGACTGATCATTTCTTTCTCAGTAGACAAACGTTCAAAAGCAGCAGGGGATCAAATACTTTATTCACGCCCTTGGCATTTTTCGTGTTTTGTTGCCTCATAACCTGGAATTAACATGGATTGTTTAAGGATTTGCATCATTTAATTTACAGAACATGCCCACAACTTTGAAGATGTTTTTTTTTTTTATTGTGAAGCAAACAACAAATAGGACAAAATAACAGAAAAAGTAAATGTGAATAACTATTCACCACCCCTAAAGTCAATACTTTGTAGAGCCACCTTTTGCTGCAATCACAGCTCCAAGTCACTTTGGATAAGTCTCTATGAGCTTGCCACATCTTACCACTGGGATTTTTGTCCCATTCCTCCTTGCAAAACTGCTCCAGCTCCTTCAAGTTGGATGGTTTGAGCTTGTAAACAGCAATCATTAAGTCTGACCACAGATGTTCTACTGGATTGAGGCCATTCCAACACATTTACATGTTTCCCCTTAAACCACTCAAGTGTTGCTTTAGCAGTGGGTTTGGGGTCATTGTCCTACTGGAAGGTGAACCTCCGTCCTAGCCTCAAATCACACACAGAATGGTACAAGTTTTGCTCAAGAATATCCCTGTATTTAGCACCATCCATCTTTCCCTCAACTCTGACCAGTTTCCCAGTCCCAGCTGCTGAAAAACATCCCCACAGCATGATGCTGCCACCACGTTTCACTGTGGCAATGGTGTTCTTTGGGTGATGTGATGTGTTGGGTTTGCGTTTTCTTTGATGGACGAAAAGTTCAATTTTAGTCTCATCAGACCAGAGCACCTTCCTCCACACATTTTGGGAGTCTCCCACATGCCTTTTCGCAAACTCAAAACGTACCATTTTGTTTTTTGCTGAAAGTAATGACTTTCTTCTGGCGACTCTGCCATAAAGCCCAACTCTATGGAGCATATGGCTTTTTGTTGTCCAATGTACGGATACTCCAGTCTCTGCTGTGGAATTCTGCACCTCCTCCAGGGTTACCTTAGGTCTCTGGGCTGACTCTCTGATTAATGCCCTCCTTGCCAGGTCCGTGAGTTTTGGTGGGCGGCCGGACGTTTCTTGGCAGGTTAGCTGTTGTGCCATGTTCTTTCCATTTGGTTATGATAGATATGATTGGGCTCCTGGGGATCATCAAAGATTTGCATATTTTTTATAACCTAACCCTGACTTGTACTTCTCAACAACATTGTCCCTTATTTGTTTGGAGAGTTCCTTGGTCTTCATGGCAGTGTTTGGTTAGTGGTGTCTCTTTCTTAGGTGTTGCAGCCTCTGGGTCCTTTCAAAAAAGGTGTGTATATGTAATGATAGATCATGTGACACTTAGATTGCACATAGATGGACATCATTTCACTTATTATGTGACTTCTGAAGGTAATTGGTTGCACCAGAGCTTTTTATGGACTTCATAACAAAGGGGGTGAATACATACGCACATAATTTTCTATTTTCTATTTTTTTTTTTTTTATTGTTTTATGTATATATTTTTCTCATTTCACTTCACCAACTTAGACTATTGTGTTCTGATCAATCACATAAAATTCAGATTAACAAAACATTGAATTTAAGGCTGTAATGTAACAAAATAGGTAAAACGTCAAGGGGGTGAATACTTTTGCAAGGCACTGTATACACATATATAAACTAGTCCTGCTTTATCATTGTGTTATATTCTTTCCTTACTTCCTTAAGTAAAGTTGCACCCTTTAATGCTTTTCCTTGCTGGAGGGAGCGGTTTCCTTGCTGTGTAGTGATGCCCAGGTGGGTGTGACACTGTGGGCGTGTAATGAGGTATCTCACATCACCTCATGTCTGCTCCTGCTATTAAAGCATGCCTGCCTCAAAGGCTCTGCACATCCTGACAGGTAGCTGTGCATGTAGTTGCCCAAAAGTGTATTAATCTCTGTGTGACACAGATGGACCACGTGGCTGTGAATATTTTGTGGGGGGTCATTGTGCTTCTAGGGGGTCTATTCATTCCAGGTTTGGTGGTGAGTGGGGAAAGGTCGCACTCCAGGTATAAGAGGAGCTGGATGATGCCTGGGACGCTGTGGTGTGGAGCCGGGAGTGTGGCAGAGAACTACACCAACCTTGGTGAGAGGAGCACACACAGTGGCATGGCATTACACATACAGTAATAGTACACTCATTTGTTTCTCACATTGTCTCTCACTTTAATATACACTCACAGCCTACTGCACAACTACTCTAATGTACACCTTCCTTACAATTTATTCTACACATTTCCTCACACACATATATCATCTTGCACATGTTCATGTATATACAGACATTTAGGTTTACATATAAAAATCAAATAGATTAGTAGAATAAGTATCACACAGTTTGATGCAACAGTATTTTATCCCATTTTTTCGCAGATGTCTTTTGCAGACTTTTAGGTGTTTGCATATAATTTATTATATGTTTGGCATTAATCACATATTGAATTATTGGAAAGGTGGACACAAGATAAAGTAGGGAGGGATAGGGAAGTGGAAGTTGGAGAGAATAGATGGAGTGAATGAGGAAAAAGATCCGGAGGGAGAGAAAAGGTGAAGGAGGAGGAGAAATAAAGAGAGTAAATTAAGAGTGAGAGAATGGAAAGGTTAAAGAAGGAGAAAGCCAGAGGGAGGAGGAGAAGATAGAAAACATGAGAGGCAAAGGGGAAATGGGGAAGAAGGTGCGGAGAATGGGGTTAAGATTATGGTGGAATGAGGAAGGGAAATTTATAGAGATAGTGGGGAAGAGAAAGGTAGAACATTGGAGGGGAATTAAAGGAATGAGGATAGAGACAGGGCTGGGTGAAGTGAGTGGCTGCTCAGGGCTATCAAGGGCATAACATTTTGGACTCCTCAAATGCACCCTGTCCTTTAGTAACAATGCATGCTGTTGGAGACTATTTCATTCTCTTATGTCAGTTTCCTTATGTTACAGATGTGCCCACAAAGACTTCGCTCTTTCAGTCCATAACCATATGAAACATGGCTTCCCTTAAGCATATGCCCGTTGTATCAAACAGCTTTGAGCAAAGCTAGGGTTGGATTATATATATATATATATATATATATATATATATATATATATATATATATATATATATATATATATATATAGCGAGAGAGAGAGAGATAGTAGCATAGTACTGCTATTTGCTATTTTATCATTACAGTATCTCTGTTTGTTGAATTGTAAAAGTCAAGCAACCAAAGCAGGCTTTGCGCAGGACTCTGTTTTTGTTTTTTGTTTGAGCCTACCCTTTATAGACATGTGAGTTAAATGTGAAGGATGAAAATAGGAAAAACACAGGGAGGAAGAATGTAAAAAAAAAAAAAAGGGGTGAGATTGGCAGGGGATGGGAATGAAAAATTAAGAAAGACAGATAGATGGTTATAGAGACATGTGGAACATAATCTTTGAGAAGAAGAGTCTAGAACAATGAAGGTATAGACACTGTGTGACATCCCCAGTCTCTATGTGTGTCAAGTGTTCACAACCTGGGCAGCTGACACCATACACGCTGACCTCTACCTGCATACATTGCTTTGTACATATGTATTCCATTCCACAAGCACTCCTTTTAGCATACACATTTGCTCATATGCACAATTTTATTTTGAATACACATTCATTCGCACATCTCTCATGCACACACAATTCTTGATATACAAAAATTATGCTTAGCACCCATATACAATTCCTCTCAATGTCCTCACTCTGGTCACATACCATTTTCTTTGTACATATTCTCTAGCACATTCTCATTCTGTCTCTGTATATTTTCAGGTATATTCCATGGTGCCGATGTGTGCTGTAGAGAACATGATTTCTGCTCTCATCAAATCCAAAGGTTTGAATTCCAGTATGGGATCCGAAATTACCGTCTGCACACCATCTCACACTGTGACTGCGACCAGGGGTGAGTGTCATATACAGAATCACACCTTGTGTCACATAAGCATCTCTTTATTTACAGATATTGCCCTGCCGTATGCTCAGTAAAACGGTTTCCATTTTTTACTATACATTTTCTGTGTGTTGCTTGTGTCTATCAGTCTCATAAATACTTGTATTTTCACTTTGCCTCTTTCTGTGACTCATCATGCTTACCTGTGCAATTATTGTTAATGCTAAATTGTGATTATTCTCAGGTTGTGCCAATGTTTTATTATGCCATGCCCATGCCAGACTATGTTTCTCAAGCCAAGTTGGGCTCTTTGCCCCTCAAATAATCAAGTTAATTACCAAGCACTAAAAAACTATTAATCTGTGCCAAGCTAATTCCGTTTGGTTTCTCTGCCCAGTTCATATATGGCTAAGAGAGTGTCTCATGCCAAGCTGCCTTTATTTACTGCAGGATAGGTTTCTCTTTACTTGGTTCTGACATGCTGCCTCTGTGCAAAACTATAACAGGCTATCTCCAAATCATGCTACTCTATGTTACTACTTATCTGATGTGAGGGCATTTCTATGCCAAGATTTTATCTGTGACACCTCTTATCAGGCTGATCTCATACCAGTCTCTCTCTGCACTAATCTAATCCCAGGATGTATCCATGCTCACCTCTTATGGTCTTCTCATGTTAGTCTATGTAGCCTCATATAATGCCACACTGTGCCAGTACACCGTTTGAGTTGGGATGTCTCTCTGCTTACATTATCCCAGTATGCCTCTATGTTGTTTCTATCCCAGGCTGTCTTTGCATCCATCTAATGCCAGACGTTTTGTGTCTTAGGTTCAGGAGTTGTCTCCAATCTATAAATGACACTATGTCCGCACTGATTGGCATCATGTACTTTAACATCCTGGAGATGCCCTGCTTCACCCTAAGAGAGGAGGAGCAGTGTGTGGAATGGCACTGGTGGGGAGGGTAAGTCTGTGGCACTTCTGTCTGTTTCTGTGAGTGTTCATGTATATATTTGTCTGCTATCTGTTCTATCTGACTTGTGCCCTTTTTGATATATTCCTGTATCCTCTTTCCAGCTG
The DNA here is from genome assembly GCA_027410445.1 of Discoglossus pictus. Lineage (NCBI taxonomy): Eukaryota > Metazoa > Chordata > Amphibia > Anura > Alytidae > Discoglossus > Discoglossus pictus. The sequence continues at coordinate 397,588,497 of CM050163.1, read as the reverse complement.
TAAGTCAACAGGATTGGTACCTACAGCTGAGCTGCAAAAACAGGCGGCCTTCAACTATACCCACCCTGTGGATACTCTCACACCGACACCCTCCTTACATCACAGCAGACAGACAGCTGCCTTCCCACTCACTCCTTCCTCACACAGGGGCAAACTCACATCCACCTCTAGCTTGGTTCCTGGTGGTACAGCTAATAGAAAAAAACTAAGGAGGAAGGAAAGGCAGAGACAAAATGCAAGAGATATTAATGGACTAGGAGAAAGGGACAACCCTGTACTTAGAAGTAGAAAAAACAAAGCACACAACATAAGAAAAAACAAAGCACACAGAAGAAGAGAAAACAAAGTACACAGGAGAAGAGAAAACAAAGTACACAGAAGAAGAGACAACAGGGGCTCCGGAGAAAGTGACAAGCTGCAACTTGAAGGAATGACAAAAGAATCAGATCAAAAGGCAGCCATGGTCTCAAAAGAAAAGAGAGACAGGGAATAAGAAGAGACTGTCTGAATGTATAGACAGAAACAACCAGGGAGTAAAATAGTGTAGGAATAGGTGAGACAGTAACTGATTAACAAGAGACAATCCATGATAGAAAAAACTAAAACAAGACTGAAATGTGCTGAAAACTGATGAACTCTAATCTGTAGGTCATAAATCCCTTTACTTTTTTGTGCTTTATTATATTTTTGCCCCATTGAAATTGCCATTTTAGCTGATTGTTTTTCTTTGAACCTGGAATTCTATGAGACTTTGCATTGGCTATTGCCTGCTTTGGCCCAGCCCAGCCCTGATGCTTTTTTTTTTCTATTAGTGGGTTTCATCCTAAAAGCTTAAATTAGTATTAAATGACTGTTAATAATGGAATCACACATATGGATTGTGATTACACCTCTAAAAGGATGTATTCATTAATCCAGTCATTTTGAGAATGCATAGTGGGATATACAAAATGTACCTGTATTATTATTTATTTTTTAACTTAAATGAGTCTTTAGATATCTTTGTATTTTAAAGCTCTTAAATAATTAGTCTAAAAAGAAATGGTTAGGGGTTGGCAGTGTCCCTTTGAATTCCAAAATGTGTAATTGTGTGGTAAATATTCATTACCATATTACCATGCCCGAACCACATTAATAAATTACATTGAAACACTGGCTGCCGAAGAGGCATCACCAGAGCCTAACGATCAATCTTGTTAGATTTACAAAACTCAGGGGGATGTATTCGCTATGATGAGTACTTACCTATGTAAAGATAGATCTCTTCAATCCATATTATTCTAGAGAGCCTATTATTAAAGTGCTAAAGTACCTTTCTAACATTAAACAATGGTTCTGCAGAATAAAATAGGACCTGGGGGTGTCCATTGTAAAAACTAGAACGCTCTCACCTCAGAAGATAAAGCTTGGGAAACTTAAGAGGATCCAATACACAGTCCCAGCCTTTGTGCAGGTTATGTGTATGTATTATTTATTATGCCCTATCATACCAACACATACAGTACCAAGTGGTTTCAGGCAAGTTATTGAAGTTTCTGAAAGGACCACTGTATGAAAGTCTTTTTTCTTTAAAGGGATACTACTCATATGAACAGTATGTCAAAGAATGAAAACTGAGCATATTACTAATAAAACCCAAATCATATCTTTTAAAAACGTTTTAGTTTTATTTCATGTGTGTCTCCATGTGCAGCTCTTATGAAGCAATATACGTCCTCCTGTGCGAATTAATCACTGTAGGATGCTTGTATGTAACTTGTGAGGGCGTCTGCATGGCTGCTACCAGGCTTACTCACAGAGCACTAACACATGCCCAAATAATTTACATTGAAGCCTTCAGGAGTGACTCAGCAGCAAAGGAGGACATGTAGTGCTTGATCAAAGCTGTAAATGGAGTCACATGGAATAAATAAAACATTTTAAAAATAAGTAATTTAAAAAAAATAATATGCTCAATTCTCATACTTTGGCATACTCTTTTAATGTAACTAGATAAAACATTTCATGTTGAGATTCTCCCACTGTATATGTGTGATGCAAAATGTATATAAGTGTACAGTGTCTAAATATATACATAGTGCTGTAGACTGACGTACGTGTAAACAGTTTACATATGTCTCTTCTCTGTATAAATACATGTATATATTGTGTAAATATCATGTATAGTTATTAAATACAATTGTAATATATAAAAGGATTCTCTGTTGGTCTTGGTGCTTTCTCTGGTATAACTTTGTTTCCTCCTTGCACATGTGCTCACACACACATACTCCTGACTCATACAAATTACAGCCCCAACTGACATCCATCTCCTCCAGCCCTTATCTAGTTGTGTAACATTAGTAATTACACAACACGCTGTACATGTTACTTCCAGTGTAATTCAGTAGTTCACAGTCGGGTTGATGAGATGAGGCACGTCTTACAAAACAGAGATGTGAAGGGAGAGAGAGGGGAAATCAGTGCATTTTGGGGCAGGGGGCAGAGTCCTGCTCAGAGGAGAGGGATGGGAGTGCTGTGGATACGTCTTATATATATATATATATATATATATATATATATGTATATAGTAACGTGAAAAGGCTACAATATCAGGACCCATAACAGACTATGTGTAAGGCTATGGTCCCAATGCAAAGTGGCTATAGAGGTGTCACAAATCCTTACTTATCCTAGTGTGCACCATGCTTTTTACACTCCTGTTTCACTACATATAACACCTCCTACTAGCCCATATAACTATCCCCTATATATCTGTGTATTTATTCATAAATCTCTTAAATGCCATCATATATCCATTTCCATAAACCCTCCACATAATTTTTCTTTTAAAGTACTCCTACTTGCTCCATAAAACCTGTTAACATACACCTATTGTGAAGCAGACCTACAAGTGTGTCATTACTGAACGCACAATACTTACATATTTATATTTCTATGTCTCTTGTAAGGTAATAAAGTAGTCTGTCCAAAAAGCCATAATCCCTACTTTGTATTACTGTGTTCAAAGTGAGATAAAATACTATGATCATATTACCCATCAGATCACAAATATAGACAAGTCTGACTTAAAAGCAACCATCATTGTGACATACAAGATCTCTATCATGAACAGTTTCCAGAATGACTTGGTGACATACAACAAGATGTCCGACATGAACAGTTTCCAGAATGACTTTGTGACATACAACAAGATGTCCGACATGTATAGTTTCCAGAATGACTTGGTGACATACAAGATCTCTATCATGAACAGTTTCCAGAATGACTTTGTGACATACAAGATGTCCGACATGGACAGTTTCCAGAATGACTTTGTGACATACAAGATGTCCGACATGGACAGTTTCCAGAATGACTTTGTGACATACAAGATGTCCGACATGGACAGTTTCCAGAATGACTTGGTGACATACAACATGTCCGACATGGACAGTTTCCAGAATGACTTTGTGACATACAAGATGTCCGACATGAACAGTTTCCAGAATGACTTTGTGACATACAAGATGTCCGACATGGACAGCTTCCAAAATGTTCTTGTTGGTTTTGTTTTGTCGGATGGACGTACAATGCCAGAACTGATAAACTTTCTGGTTGTAGAAACCACAGCAGACATCTTAACTACGTATGCCCTATGAACTTCATTGAAGTTTATTATATGCTTTTCCCCCCCTAAGTGATAGATTCACTACATTTACTGGGCTATCTCTGCTGTCTTTAGCATATGTTGAGCATTACAAAACCCAGCAAAGATGTAAAGCTCACCCTACATGCATCTACAGAATCTAGCTCCCATGGTCACTCTAATCAGATGACACCTAAACACCATTGTAACATGACACAGAAGAGGACGTCACTAATCTCATAACTGATAGGGGGTGTTTTTCCTAAACACAAGTTGCTAGTTCACTCACATAAATGTAAATATACGTGTTCAAGTTTAGGACCATGCCTTTTATTTCCACAAGACCTCTGTAAGTTAGGTGATGTTAGCTAAACATAGAACAATACAATAACTCTCACAGCTGTAGTCTGATTGGCTCTTGATAGAGCTCTTAAACTTTTGACCCAATCACAGAGCTCTGTGTCCGTAACAACAATCCATTATAAAATGGTGGCTTCCACTCTCCACACACATGGAGGAGTAACTGGCAAACATACATTACATATTTACCATTAACTACCAATTTAGACAGTTAGTTAATTTTCTCTAAATTTGAAGAAACTTAATTTAAGTTGGAACTTATCCTGTAAGCAACAAGTAACTGCACTGCTGCAGGAATGGCTTCAGTTCCCATAATATAACTGACACAATGCTTGGCTCGGACTATTAAAGGAAGACTGTCAATTAGGAAAAACTTTATGTGTGCGAAGTATGTAACAAATGAACAATCTTAGCAGCTATATATGACAGGAGTGTAAAAGCATTTTTAGAGAAATCTTCATTTTAGCAGACTCTGCTATCTATAGAAGCTTCTGTGGTTTGTGACTACAGCACCCCCTGATAGCACAGAGCCTGAGGCCTGTATATATCCTTATACAGTGGTCCCATTAAGTAGAAAATATCAATATAACCAACTTTCTTTTTATTTTAAACACACTTAAAATAGCTGATTTACCCACCATCTTCAGGCTGAAGAGTGGAACATGTGAAACCTAGCACCAAAAGCCACGTAGCAATGAGGAAGCTTCATGGGCGTATACTTCAGTTTGTAAAAGATGGGATGAGCTCCTGCCTAAAGTGTTTGGGAAACCAGCTAAAATGTAAAATTATTTGAAAAGTTGCTTAAAATTATGAAAGCTGTAATCTTACAAAGGCCCTTTAACTAACACAAATATTAAGGTTTTATTCTTTTTGGCCAGGCAATGTAGCAGAGAATTTCAATTTAATGTAGGGAATAAATTGTGTTGTAGTGAGAGGTGTCCCCCCACTGGATCTCACCCATAAAGCTTTCATTCTCCAACTAGTATACAGTACCACACTATTGCACATGTCCTTTGTTTAATTCCTCACAGCTTGAATCCCAGGGACCAGTTTACTAAAGGCTGCTCTTAGTAAATACACTGGTTTGGGATGTGTCGTGCCTCTAACAGCCTTTTTTTTTAATTTATTTGATGCACAAATACACTGAGAATTGCACACTTCAAATACCTTTCACAGGGGTGCAATAAAAAGAGCACTGCAGAGGTCACTCAGTAGAGTTTCATTAATAATTGATCAGCAATAAAATATGTATTGAAGAAAAAGTAATTTAAAGTTAGCATTTACAACTCAGGAAAGTCTGCTTCTCTTTAACCCTTCTAAGGTCTCCAAAGGGTGGAGCAGGATCTGCCCAGGAGGCTGTTTTGTTAGTAGTCTTTATCAGCTTCTTTCCCTTCAGTGGTTACTGTAGGCGAACCTCAAGTCTAGTAGATATTTTAGGAAATCCGCCTAGGCAGATCCACTTCCACTGCCTGGACACATATAACAGATGTTGAAGAGAAACAGCTCTAATGGAGACTGGGATACTCGCATTCAAATATAAGTTTTTTTTTTAAATACCAGCTTTTTCATCAAATACAAATGTTATTGTTAATCGCTTATTAAATAAACAAATTGACCACTATTGTAAGACCTCTACAGTGAATCTTTGATAGGTGTGAAAGAAGAAATGCAAATAAAAAATAATATAATGATGTTGATTGTTCTATGATTATTTCACTCTTACTATAAATATATAGTGAAGACATATTGCCCCAAAAAGTAAGATATGAGCCACTAACAATTTCCACCCTAGTGCAAATTATTATGGGTGATCCCAAATTACTGCACCTTGTGTCTGTCCTGTGGTTGATTGTGTGGGTCTCTGTGTTGTTGGGCAGCAGAGATATTTAGCTTGGCCTGTTGTTTAGGGATGCCGGAGGAGGGTTGTGGGCTGGGGCCCTGTCCTACAGCTGCTGGCCTTAAAGATGGAACATGAATTGTGTTCGGTGGCTGGGGACTGCGAGCTCTGGCAGGGTCCCTAGATCGAGATCTTTGTGGCCGATCTTCTTTGGGACTCTTGGACCGACATGGAGAAGGGCTTCGGCTCTTTTGGCGGGAGGAGCTGGGGAGAATAAGGTCATGCAGACGTGCAAGGGCTGGGCTACGACTGCGAGGTGAACGAGCTGGGGATGGACTGGGACTGCGAGATTTGGGCCGGAGAAGGACATGTGTGCTGTCATCCTCCTCCGAGCTGGATTCTGAACTGTCAGAGGGCGAGCTTGTCTCAGAGCCAGGCAGAGAGATCTGGAAGAACAGGGGAGATATTACAAAGGATAGCACTAGAGAGAATAGCACTAGAGAGAAGCTATAGAGATGGTGATATACAAAGGTGGGGCATGAGGATACAAGAGGAAAAGGGTTAAGGAAAAAAAAAAAAAAAAATATATATATATATATATATATATATATATATATATATATATATATATATATTGTATATATTGAGATATGGAAATAATAACATGGAAAATGTGCAGGAGGCTGAGCCAGAATTCTCTAAAGGTCAGTAAGACCTGGGCATAAAGTATTATTTCTTTCTCCTCTCACACTCCCTCTCACATCAAACATTTACCCTTCTAAGCTTCCTACATCTACACATTAATTTGCTCCTATTTTGTTTCCTCTACTCTCTCTTAATCTCTATTTCATATTTTTACCCCTCTTTCCCTCCATCCAATATTCAACTATATTCAACCTGATCTTTTTTCCTGGCCCTTCGATCCTTCTCTACCTCTTCTGTCCCTCTCTCACCTCTTCTGTCCCTCTCTCACCTCTTCTGTCCCTCTCTCACCTCTTCTGTCCCTCTCTCACCTCTTCTGTCCCTCTCTCACCTCTTCTGTCCCTCTCTCACCTCTTCTGTCCCTCTCTCACCTCTTCTGTCCCTCTCTCACCTCTTCTGTCCCTCTCGTCCTCTTCTGTCCCTCTCGTCCTCTTCTGTCCCTCTCGTCCTCTTCTGTCCCTCTCTACCTCTTCTGTCCCTCTCTACCTCTTCTGTCCCTCTCTTAACTCTTAGATTAGGGCAGTAGGAAAGTTTGTTTCTGCACAGAAGGGAATGTATATCGTTTATTATGATTACACACATAGAATGGGTATGACTATAAAGGAGGACACAGGAATAAGGTATAGTTTATAAAGGGAAGTCAAGAATCAGAAAAGCACAATGAACCTGGAATGGCTCTGTTACTCCGATCAGGGAACCCAGGTTGTTGCTGTAATAACCCAGAAGGTATTCACTGGTCCCCTTGGGCAGGGACTCTTCACTAAACATCACCTGGAGTAAGAAATGAGGAAGAGAGATTATTTACCTTACCTGAAATGCTCCAAATAACCAGACACAGTCCTGTTGTGTTTATCGTTATGTCTGAGCTGGATACCTGAGACAAGTACATGATTTCTTATAACTGAGCTGCGCCCCTGGTTGAATATGTACAGTATGTGTAGCTGTCATTGTGTGTATGACTTGTATATGCAGTATGTGTTTTTGACTACACCTTTTATAATGTGACCTGCACCAGGTGTGCTGGTAACCTGTGAGATTGCTCTAGTGGTGGGACCCAAATTATCATGCTGTTATAACACACATACCTGATGTTTGCTTTTTCCACCATCGGTTTCCTCCTCAGATTTTGCCCACACATAGGACACATAATCTTTGTGATGTCGAAATCCAACCTGAATGGAATGATGCATTTGAGAGATAAATACCTTTTGAAAAGTCAGAAAGGAATGTTTGAATGAGAAAGCCAACAAAGAATATTATTATACTAGTCACTTTCCTGTCAAAAATGAAAATATAATATTGTCTAAAAATGGTGTCTTCGGTCTCTCTGTGTACCCTCTCCATCCCTCTGTGCTCACTCTCTCTCTATGCGCCCTCTCTCTCTCCATCCCCCTCTCTCTCTCCCCCTCCCTCTCTCTCCCCCTCCCTCTCTCTCCCCCTCCCTCTCTCTCTCTCCCCCTCTCTCTCTCTAATCCTCCTCACTCTCCTCCTCCTCCTCCTCACTCTCCTCCTCCTCACTCTCCTCCTCCTCACTCTCCTCCTCCTCCTCCTCACTCTCCTCCTCCTCACTCTCCTCCTCCTCCTCACTCTCCTCCTCCTCCTCCTCCTCACTCTCCTCCTCTCTCTCCTAATTCTCTCTCTTCTTCTCACTCTCTCCCTCTCCTCACTCTCTCTCTCCTTCCCTCCTCCTCTCTCCCTCCCTCTCCTTCTCTCTCCCCCTTCGGCGCCCATTGTGAGCCTCTCAATAAGCGGCTTCGGTGCCAATAGCGAGCCTCGCAATGCACATAACGCATGCGCAACTCGCAATTTGCAAGCATTATACACAAACTCGCAGTACGACAACTATATTAGTGATCACTTATGATGTTAGCATTACCTTATAAAGTCCAATCCAGTCCCAAGAGCTCTTTATATAGTTGGGTGACCAGCAATATGTGACACGGGCATCCCCAGGCTGCAACCACTCATCACATACCCACATGTGAACCAGCGGAGTCACTAATCGGGAGCAGAACTGAGGACAGATGTACCAGAGAATGAAACAAACATAGATATGGGGAAACAGTAATCTTATATATTTCATATTTGTAACCTCAGCATTGGGTAATCCTATTTTCCTATCCTCTCCATAAAACTGCTCTTACTACGCTATATAACCTCTGCTGTTCTGCCATATAATTAACATTCAATTATTGTGACTGATCCAATCATGTTCCACATAACCCTTTCACACTCAATACAAAGCTTGAATGGAGGAGATGCACATTAACTTTAGGCACAATCATCCTGAGATGCTCCAAGATCATTCTGTGTGCAGGGCTACCTTACAGCAAATCATTCACTACCACCTTTGGAAGATGTCACACAATTACTATCCCACTTTTTAGACAGAAAGCTATTGGTCTGTTGGTGATACCTGTAGTGAGAAGATAGCAGACACAGGCTTGTGGTCACTCTCTGTATAGTGCATGTGGCTTCCATAACTCAGCAGGGTTATACTTATATCCCCTGACTTGGTGGTGCTTGGGCCTGTCTGCCCCACTGGATTCCTGAAGATTGGACATTTCATTTTCCATAGGATACGGTCAGTCCAGGCTGGCTTCCTCTTCTTAGAGCTAAGGAGATAAAATCAATTAGAAACACTGCACAGGCACAAAGACATATACTTTAAAGTACCACTGTATTTTAGGAATTACAAACAAGCAACATTAGAAGTTATGTAAGCAAAGAACATAAAACCATTTTAAAGAAAATCTAAATTTGATTATATAAATATTGTATATTGCAAGTTTCCATCTTGTCTGACTTACTAATTGTATTCAATACCAAAAAAATATTTATGGTGATATTACTGTGATCGGAGCAATTTAAAAAAAGGAAAAATATAAACAAAATAATTATAAGCATTATAGCATGTACATCCTTCAGCTTTCTATCTATTGCTCATAGGTAGCTGAAATTCTGTTTAGGAAAATGAAGAGAGAAGCATTTCTTACAACAACAAAAAAAACTATCTGACCGATAGCTGGAATTATCTGTATCACTTCCCTTCCCCTATCTAAGTTTTTCTATACTCTCACTTAAGTTATTTGTTAGGATTCTTCATTTAGTACATTTCCCATATTGTGTCAGATATTTAAAATTAGGTTTAAATATCTGACACAATATGCACATATTATGCTTTTTTCAAAGCGAATTGAAATCTGACAAAAGAGAATGGAGGGGTGGGGGATTTGTTAAATGATTCAAGCTTTTAGAATTTAACACCTATCCCCTTCCCTGACACATACTCATAGACAGGCAGATTGACACAATAATTAGAAGTCTAGTCCTGCAGAGACTTTAATATTCTTATACACAGAACCCTTACCAAAGTATCATGGATGTCTCCAGGGTCATAATCTACATTGTCCTGCCTAACTATGCTCTTACTTAGACTCGGCTTCATCAAATATATAACTAAGAACAAAAAAACTATATATATATATATATATATATATATATATATATATATATATAAATATAAATATATATATATATATATATATGTATATATAAAATGTATTTATAATTTAGTATACTTTTATAACAAGAGACACAACCAACATATACTACAAAATGAAAAAACATAAATTTATGATGCATTCTATACTCCAATACTCACACACATTATTATATCTTTGGTACAAACTTTCACACTTTCTATCCATATTTACACACATGTACATACGCCACATACAATATCCTTGGACACTCCCACATATATTTTCTATGTTTAAATACAGAACTAAGCCAACGTTCATTGACCATCATCCTTTATAGATCAGCCACAAGACATGTGACCACTTTCTGCTCCAAATATTCTCATCTATACACACTGGTTGAGAATCACTGCCATAATTGTATTCGCTGTTACAGATCAGATGCTTATCAGATAATTATCTAACAATTATTTATGGAACATCACCTTCAAAGGCCTCTAAAGCAATCTTTAAAAAAAATGCATGTTGGTGTTTTAGCAGAGGACAATTTTGCCTTACTTTACATTTTAGATTGAGGGATGTGTATATATATATATATATATATATATATATATATATATATACATATATATACAGTATATATATATACGGTATATATATACGATATATATATATATATATATATATATATATACAGGGAGTGCAGAATTATTAGGCAAGTTGTATTTTTGAGGATTAATTTTATTATTGAACAACAACCATGTTCTCAATGAACCCAAAAAACTCATTAATATCAAAGCTGAATATTTTTGGAAGTAGTTTTTAGTTTGTTTTTAGTTTTAGCTATTTTAGGGGGATATCTGTGTGTGCAGATGACTATTACTGTGCATAATTATTAGGCAACTTAACAAAAAACAAATATATACCCATTTCAATTATTTATTTTTACCAGTGAAACCAATATAACATCTCAACATTCACAAATATACATTTCTGACATTCAAAAACAAAACAAAAACAAATCAGTGACCAATATAGCCACCTTTCTTTGCAAGGACACTCAAAAGCCTGCCATCCATGGATTCTGTCAGTGTTTTGATCTGTTCACCATCAACATTGCGTGCAGCAGCAACCACAGCCTCCCAGACACTGTTCAGAGAGGTGTACTGTTTTCCCTCCTTGTAAATCTCACATTTGATGATGGAACACAGGTTCTCAATGGGGTTCAGATCAGTTGAACAAGGAGGCCATGTCATTAGATTTTCTTCTTTTATAACCTTTCTTGCCAGCCACGCTGTGGAGTACTTGGACGCGTGTGATGGAGCATTGTCCTGCATGAAAATCATGTTTTTCTTGAAGGATGCAGACTTCTTCCTGTACCACTGCTTGAAGAAGGTGTCTTCCAGGAACTGGCAGTAGGACTGGGAGTTGAGCTTGACTCCATCCTCAACCCGAAAAGGCCCCACAAGCTCATCTTTGATGATACCAGCCTAAACCAGTACTCCACCTCCACCTTGCTGGCGTCTGAGTCGGACTGGAGCTCTCTGCCCTTTACCAATCCAGCCACGGGCCCATCCATCTGGCCCATCAAGACTCACTCTCATTTCATCAGTCCATAAAACCTTAGAAAAATCAGTCTTGAGATATTTCTTGGCCCAGTCTTGACGTTTCAGCTTGTGTGTCTTGTTCAGTGGTGGTCGTCTTTCAGCCTTTCTTACCTTGGCCATGTCTCTGAGTATTGCACACCTTGTGCTTTTTGGCACTCCATTGATGTTGCAGCTCTGAAATATGGCCAAACTGGTGGCAAGTGGCATCGTGGCAGCTGCACGCTTGACTTTTCTCAGTTCATGGGCAGTTATTTTGCGCCTTGGTTTTTCCACACGCTTCTTGCGACCCTGTTGACTATTTTGAATGAAACGCTTGATTGTTCGATGATCACGCTTCAGAAGCTTTGCAATTTTAAGAGTGCTGCATCCCTCTGCAAGATATCTCACTATTTTTGACTTTTCTGAGCCTGTCAAGTCCTTCTTTTGACCCATTTTGCCAAAGGAAAGGAAGTTGCCTAATAATTATGCACACCTGATATAGGGTGTTGATGTCATTAGACCACACCCCTTCTCATTACAGAGATGCACATCACCTAATATGCTTAATTGGTAGTAGGCTTTCGAGCCTATACAGCTTGGAGTAAGACAACATGCATAAAGAGGATGATGTGGTCAAAATACTCATTTGCCTAATAATTCTGCACTCCCTGTATATATACACACACACATACAGTGCCTTGCAAAAGTATACTTCACCCCCCTTGACTTTTTACCTATTTTGTTACATTACAGCCTTAAGTTCAATGTTTTGTTAATCTGAATTCTATGTGATGGTGATGGTAAGATGTGGCAAGCTCATAGAGAATTATTCAAAGTGAATTGGAGCTGTGATTGCCGCAAAAGGTGCACATTGACTTTTTCTGTTATTTTGTCCTATTTGTTTGCTTCACAAAAAAAAAAAATATATCCTCTTCAGTTGTGGGCATGTTCTGTAAATTAAAGGATGCAAATCCTCAAACAATCCATGTTAATTCCAGGTTGTGAGGCAACAAAACACTAAAAATGCCAAGGGGAGTGAATACTTTTGCAAGGCACTGTATATACATATATATTACATATATAGTTGTCAGTGTTGGGAACGCTTACGATGATGGTCACACTTTGCGTGCCACTGACCACGCGGGAATTAGGCTGCAATGAGCGCCAAAGGCGCTCAATGCACTGCGAGCCACGCAAAATGAGGCAAACAATTGTGGAACGTGGGACTTTTGCTGCAATGCGAGCAGTTGTGGCACGTGGGACTGAGCCGCAACTGCGAGCCTCGCAAAGCAAGGTGAGCAGTTGAGACACGCACGACTTGTGACCCGTACGACTTAGGACTGAAACCCGTACCTGCACTGTGTGCCTCACAAAATTACGACTTTAACGGCCGAACCACAGAACTGAAAAGACATGAAAAAAACAACAAATATGCCTTAAATTAACTTACACATACACACACACCACAGTGGGAGAGGCAGGGATTCATTTACATGTCTAAAAGGCGGGGACATGCAAATGAGAATACAATGTACATCACTCTTTTAATCAAAAAATAGCAACTTTATACATTGCTCCCTAAAAGCCTTTTAGACATGCAAATGAGCTTATTAATGTATTATTCGTTTTCTGTACTCACTCTAGTGCTCACCATACACTAAATGATTGTTGTGGAATATCCAATCCTATAAAATCTGTTGCTCCAACCAGAATCTGCCTCATACTGATGATAGCCAGAAGCTTGAAACAGGACTGTATATGAGTGATTCTTGGTTTGTGTAAAATCCAACCTGGTGCTTTGCTTAAAAGCTGTTTCATACAGCGGGTATATGCTTTAAGGGAACAATGTATAAAGTTGCTATTTTTGGATTCAAAGAGGGAGGTACATTGTATTCTCATTTGCATGTCCCTGCTTTTTAGACATGCAAATGGGCTTATTAATATGTATATACAGTGGATATAAAAAGTCTACACACCCCTGTTAAAATGTCAGGTTTCTGTGCTGTAAAAAATGAGACAAAGATAAATCATTTCAGAACTTTTTCCACCTTTAATGTGACCTATAAACTGTACAACTCAATTGAAAAACAAACTGAAATCTTTTAGGTAGAGGGAAGAAAAAATATAAAAATAAAATAATATGGTTGCATAAGTATGCACACCCTTAAACTAATACTTTGTTGAAGCACCTTTTGATTTTATTACAGCACTCAGTATTTTTGGGTATGAGTCTATCAGCCAGGCACATTTTGACTTGGCAAGATTTGCCCACTCTTCTTTGCAAAAACACTCCAAATCTGTCAGATTGTGAGGGCATCTCCTGTGCACAGCCCTCTTCAGATCACCCCACAGATTTTCAATCAGATTCAGGTCTGGGCTCTGGCTGGGCCATTCCAAAACTTGAATCTTCTTCTGGTGAAGCCATTTCTTTCTTGATTTGGATGTATGCTTTGGCTCGTTGTCATGCTGAAAGATGAAGTTCCTCTTCATGTTCAGCTTTCTAGTAGAAGCCTGAAGGTTTTGTGCCAATATTGACTGGTATTTGGAACTGTTCATAATTCCCTCTATCTTAACTAAGGCCCCAGTTCCAGCTGAAGAAAAACAGCCCCAAAGCATGATGCTGCCACCACCATGCTTCACTGTGGGTATGGTGTTCTTTTGGTGATGTGCAGTGTTGTTTTTGCGCCAAACATATCTTTTGGAATTATGGCCAAAAAGTTCAACCTTGGTTTCATCAGACCATAACACCTTTTCCCACATGCTTTTGGGAGACTTCAGATGTGTTTTTGCAAAATGTAGCCTGGCTTGAATGTTTTTCTTCATAAGAAAAGGCTTTCGTCTTGCCACTCTACCCCATAGCCCAGACATATGAAGAATACTGGAGATTGTTATCACATGTACCACACAGCCAGTACTAGCCAGATATTCCTGCAGCTCCTTTAATGTTGCTGTAGGCCTCTTGGTAGCCTCCCAGACCAGTTTTCTTCTCGTCTTTTCATCAATTTTGGAGGGAGCTCCAGTTCTTGGTAATGTCACTGTTGTGCCATATTTTCTCCACTTGATGATGACTGTCTTCACTGTGTTCTATGGTACATCTAATGCCTTGGAAATTATTTTGTACCCTTCTCCTGACTGATACCTTTTAACAATGAGATCCCTCTGATGCTTTGGAAGCTTTCTGTGGACCATGGCTTTTGCTGTGGGATACAACTAAGAAAATTCCAGGAAACACCAACTAGAGCAGCTGAACTTTATTTGGGGTTAATCAGAGGCACTTTAAATAATGGCAGGTGTATGCTGACTCCTATTTAACACGATTTGAAATGTGATTGCTTAATTCTGAACACAGCTACATCCCCAGTTATAAGAGGGTGTGCAGATTTATGCAACCACATTATTTTAAATTTTTCTTCCCTCCACCTAAAAGATTTCATTTTATTTTTCAATTGAGTTTTACAGTTTATAGGTCACATTAAAAGTGGAAAAAGTTCTGAAATTATTTATCTTTGTCTAATTTTTTTCCATCACAGAAACCTGACATTTTAACAGGGGTGTAGACTTTTTATATCCACTGTATATATATATATATATACTAGCGAATTGCCCGTCAAAAAATTATGACAATGAAATTGTAAGTGAGCTAATGGTGTTTGGTGTATATAATGTGGCTGATTTAGCGTCCTTCGTTTTCTATGTCGTGCGACTTTTTCGGAATATCCGTAGCTGTTTGGTGGTGTTTTGGTGTTTATGGTGGTGTTTTGCGTGTTTAGGGACCTTTAGCCTCGTTTTCGTTTTGTTCGGCGGACATTTTTTCTCTCGCTTAGGTGATTTTCCGGTCTCTAAACTCTGAAATTTGTGCTTAAATGGAGGTGTAACTTCACTTGCAGAGGTCCTTGGTGCCCCCCCTTGCTGTGAGTAACCTTTTTATGTGTTTGTTGTTTGAATTTAATGTGTTTGTAATGTTTTTGGGGTGGCGCGGGTTGCGTCCTTGTTTTTTAATCTCGTAGGTGTTTTTCGGCAAATACGTTTGGTGGTGTTTTGCATCTTTAGACTGCTGTAGCCTCGTTTTCTTCGACGGCCATTTTTTCTCTCTCAGATAATTTTTTAGTGTCTAAACTCTTTTAATTTGAGTTAAATTGAGGTGTAACTTTAGTTTTCGAGGTCCTGGATGCTCCCTTTTCCTGTAAGTAAGCTTTTTATGTATTTGTTGTGTGTATTTGTTGTATGTTTCATGTTTTCATGTGCGTGTGTTGCGGCCGATTTTTGCGAGGTCGTAATGGGTCGTAACGTGTCTCGTATATTCCTTGCGTAACGTCGTAAATTTTGAGAATGTCGCAATTGCTGGCAAGGAGCGCCCAACGGCTCGCATGCTCACAACTATATATGTGATATATATATTGTGACGAAGTGCCCTTCGCCACTTTGTCTTGGAGAGAACTGTTTGCCAGCCTCCTGCCCTGCGACTATGGCCCGGGAAATATAGACCTTTAAACACAGTATTCGGCCATACCAGTGTGTATGTCACTCATTCTGGCCCTTTACATACAGGGGGGGTCATTCGGTACTTGCCCTGTGTGAACCATGATACCACAGATAGCTATGCCATGGAGCCCATTCATATAATGAAAAACTATGGGAAAGACTTTAGCTACATGGCAATTGAACTGTGTGAAGAGGATCTGAGCGCTATTCGGTAGTTTTGTGCGCTCAGATCCCAGCTATCTGGGGATATGTGAATTGTGAGTAAAAGGTGAATTGCAGTAATGCTGATGAATTGACCAACAAATACTTTTGTCCGGACATCCCCAGGTTGATCCGTTGGGATCAGACCGTGTATGCCGGCTTATGGTCACGGGGGAGGTGTGTAACGGAACCCATCACTGTTTTACCCTGTTTTATGATTATTATGGTTAAAATATGATCCTACTATTATACTGCATGTATGTTGGTTTATGCTCTGCAGAATATTGTCCCAGACTATTGCAGCTACTTGGCATGGGAGATAATCCTGTTACAGAGACTCTGCATAAGATAAAGGAAGTCTTTTGTATACAGTGTTTTCATTCTCAGATAAGAACAAAGAAGTGTAATTGAATCAATGTCTGATTGTATCAAAGTTGCCAGGTAGCCTCGGGGAGGTGTGACCACACCTATTGTTCTCGTTATGTGTATTGTGTGGCCAAATATGGGCATGTGTATTGCCTGTGTGAAGAGATGTGTATAAATATTTCTGCACAACAAAATAAAGTTCAGTTCTACTTGACCCTTCAAAACGTAGCCTCGTCTCGTTATTGGAGGGGATCGCTATATCATACTGGGGATTGCTATGCGCTGCATACTCCCTGGGAGGTTTAAGCTACGGCGGCTGTGGAGTCTGTGGTGGTGGTGGTGTCCGGTGCAGTGCTTGTAGGCCTCGAAGCAAACTAGGACGTGTCTATCAACGGAGGTACCCGGTCGGGGTGCCAGTAGATCTGTTACATATATATATATATATATAATAACGTTGAGCCTAAGAGCATAGTTAAGCAATGAAAGAGCCATAGTTCGTTTTTAACTAGATAAAAAACAACAGCATTTTGATGCCTCTGGTGGATCGGGACGCATCCGTGATACTTTGTTGAAGTGTGTGAGAGGGGCATTTACATTTGTGGATACCTGTGGTTGCATGTGCTGATGCAGAGTTCATGCTTCTTTGAGTGTAAGGAGGAAGGCATGTGGTATCAATTTCATCTGATACAATTATCTATCAAAGACTGTTGACTTCTCCCTATTCCTATTACTTCTTCAACTGAAAGATATATAAATACACCCTCCTGATCCAGCTCTAGGTAAATAATAAAAGATAAAATTGATTCCTATATTTATAGAAAGAGACTTCAAGAATTCTGTTTTCTCTAAAAACTTTTTCATGTCCATGGCTTACACAGCTACTAATATTGTTAGTCTATTATGTAGTTCACAAACAAGTGCCTTTTACTTGAATTCACTGGCCCTTTAAGGAGCAAGGTATTAAAGGGCCACTATAGTCCCACACTTTCCCAAAACAGTGTGTTTTATACACAGCAAAAGTTACTTATACTTATATCAGTATATTATATCAAGAAAAGTAATACTAAAATAACACAGAAATAGGTAAAAAGTAAAGGAAATGATCTGCCTTAGCCTTGTCAATGACATGAAAGAAACTTGATAAGTGTAAATAATAAGAACCTTTATCTGTGTTTTTGATCGTTTAATAATGAAAAGAGCAAGTATACTGTAATCCAGAGATTCACAAGGCCCCCTGCTCCCTTCCATAACAGATCAGAACAGAGGAGGAATAAACAAACCTGTCCCTACTTCACTTTAATGTGATATATCTACACCACAGACCACTCATATTTCACACAAACAACTTTTATGCCAATAGCGGCCCTTTTTCAATCTCTAAGGACTTGTGCTCCTGTTTCCCATAATGTTGAAACTTTATTTTTTTTGTATTGATATGGAGTGGAATATCTACCCTGCACTGTCTGATTGTCTGTGGATATTTTTCATTATAAATACTGAGGTCAAAATTTAGCTAACTGCCCTAACACATTACTTCCTAAATTAATTCAGCCCACTTTATCTTTAAAAAACAATCTCAGAAAATATGAGGAGAATTAATAATTACTTAATTCAATAATGTAATATAGTTACATAGGGCCTCATTCTATTACCAGCCGCAGCCGCTGCGGGGCCGCAAGGACCGGCCGCAAGCTTTCCGGCTATTCTATTCCCCTCCGGCCGGGGGTTCCGGCAGGCTTGCGGCCGGCGCCTTGCTATCTCTTGCGGCCAATTTCGCCGGAGGAAAGCCTTTGATCTAAAACGCCCGCAAGGAAATCGTCCGTAAGAAAAGCCTGGTTGCGATTCTATTGCTCCGGGAACCCTGTCTGCAAGGCTAAAAACGAGCCGCAGCTTACTTGCAGCAAACAGGTCCCGCTAGCACCAATTAAGCACATAAAATAGCTCAAATAAAGCCATCCTGCACTTTGCGGAGTCTATAAAGTGATATTCGGTGTTAGCAAAAATAGCACATAATTACCCTATACTCAAATCCGTAAAATATATATTTTTTAATATACGTAAAATATACATGTAAAAAGTCCAGAGTGCTTGGAGCACCTCAGACACGCCCACGCCGCAGCCGGAAAATAAACAGTTAATTTGAACTCGGGTTTGGGCTGATGTGCAAGCTTGAGAGGGGGTTCCTTTTAATCCTCATGTCCCCCAATATGATCCCTAGCATTTACAGAGCTGTACAGTGCAGGCTTGAATTTATTTTTGCGTTTTTAGATTTCAGAGCTTACGGCCGGTTTCAAGATATGCGGCCGGCCGTAAGGGGAGATCCTTGCGGGGCCGTATAATAGAATCGCGAGTTAACAGAACCCCCGCAAGGAATCGCAGCCTTACGGCCGATTTACGTCCGATAATAGAATGAGGCCCATAGTAAGTAAGGTTGAAAAGAGACTTTCAGTCCATAAAGTTCCACATTTTAAGATCTCCTCTGATCTGCAATATGCAGATTAGTTATTAATTAATTAGTAGTTAATTACTTTTTAATCAATTATTTAATTATTTATTTTTAATTTTATTTCTTTTTTTAAATTATTAATTAATCTAGAGGAAGGCAAACAGAAAAAAAGAACAAGTTAAACTTAGCCAATCGTGTCAAAGGGGAAAACAAATTAATCCTTCCTGACCCCAGATACTGGCGATCGGATTTCTAGCTGGATCAATACTCTCTCTCTAATTATCCAGGATAACCCTGCATTCCCTTTTTAAATTAGAAATAAATCCAATCCCCTTTTAAAGTAATCTATCGATTACGCTTTCACCACGTCTGGTAGAGAATTCCACAGATTACCCACCCTTACTGTGAAGAACCCTTTTCTTTCTTTAAGGTGGAGTCTTTTTACTTCTAACATCAAGGGGTGTCCTCTTGTCAGTTGAAAACCTCTAGGCACAAAAAGCTCCCTTGACAAATCTTTATACTGACCCTGGATGTATTTATATAAGGTAATCATATCGCCTTTTTTCTAGAGAAAATAAGTTTAATTTGGTTAGTCTTTCTTCATAACTTAGCCCCTCCATTCCCCTCATTCCCCTTGTTGCCTTCCTCTGTAACTTTTACAGTTCTAAAATGTCCTTCTATGAAGTGGTGCCCAAAATTGTACTCCATATTCCAAATGAGGGCGTACTAGAAATTTGTAGAGTGGCACTGTTACCTAGGTGGTTGCCCACAAGCACTCCCAAATTCCTTTCAATATCTGATACCCCTATATTTGCTCCATTAAGTTTATAAATTGCATGGCTATTTTTCCTTCCCAGATATTTAACTTTACATTTACTGTATATACTCGAGTATAAGCCGACCCGAGTATAAGCCGAGGCACCTATTTTACCACAAAATACTGGGTAAAATGAGTGACTCGAGTATAAGCCGAGGGTGGGAAATGTGCTGCCCCCTGTGTCCCTTTTGTGCCTTCTGAGTCTCAATCTCTCTCCAGTGTCTCTTCTCCCCTCTCCCTTCCCTGTGTCTCTTCCCCCCTCTCCCTTCCCTGTGTCTCTTCCCCCCTCTCCCTTCCCTGTGTCTCTTCCCAACTCCTCATTCTCAACCTCCCTCCTCAACCCCACTCCTCAGCCTCAACCTCCCTCCTCATCCTCAACCTCCCTCCTCAACCCCCTCATCCTCAACCCCCTCCTCCTCAACCACCTATCCTTAACCTCAACCTCCCCATCCTCAACCCCCTCCTCAACCTCCCTCCTCAACCCCCCCCCACCTCATTCTAACCCCCCCTCTTCATTCTAAACCCCCCCTCCTCACTTACCTGCTCCGGCCTCCGCTCCTTCCGGGTCTTGATGTGGTGCCCATGTGACGTCACATGCGCGCCACGTCATAAGCATATACCGGGAGCTGGCACCCGGTATGTCCTAATGACGTGGCGCGCATGTGACGTCACGGCATTAGCATATACCGGGTGCCGGCACCCGGTATATGCTAATGACATGGCACGCATGTGACGTCACGGCATTAGCGTATACCGGGTGCTGGCACCCGTTATATGCTAATGACGTGGTGACCATGTGACGTCACATGCGCGCCACATCAAGACCCGGAAGGAGCGGAGGCTGGAGCAGGTAAGTGAGGGGAGAGGGGGGGGTATTTAGAGGGGTAGTATGAGGTATGAGGGGGGGGTAGAATGAGGAGGGGGGGTTGAGGATGAGGAGGGGGGAGGGAAAGAGACACAGGGGGGTTAGAGAGACACGGGGGGGGGTAGAGAGACACGGGGGGGGTAGAGAGACACAAGGGGGGGTTAGAGAGATACAGGGGGGAGAGAGACAAGGGGGGGGGGGTAGAGAGACACGGGGGGAGGGGAGGGAGAGTGACTCGTGTATAAGCAGAGGGGGGCTCTTTTTAGCCTTAAAAAAAAGGGACGAAAAACTCGGCTTATACTCAAGTATATACGGTATTCGTATTAAATCTCGTCTGCCATTTAGATGCCCATGCCTCAATTTTATGTAAATCCCTTTGGAGGGAAAGCACATCATAATTTGATTGAATTACCTTGCACAACGTCGTGTCATCAGCGAAAATGGAGACACTACTTTCCAGTCCCACCTCTAAGTCATTAATAAATATGTTAAAAAGGAGAGGACCTAATACTGAACCCTGAGGAACTCCACTTACAACATTAGTCCAATCAGAGTATGTTCCATTTACAACAACCCTTTGCTTCCTGTCTTTTAGCCAGCTCTCAATCCATGAGCAGATATTTACTGCAATTCCTGTATCTCTTAGTTTGCACAATAGTCTCCCATGTGGCACTGTATCAAAAGCCTTTGCAAAATCCAAAAAGATTACATCCACTGAGTTGCCTTGATCTAGGTTCCTACTAACCTCCTCAAAGAAACTAATTAGATTTGTTTGACATGAACTATCCTTCATAAATCCATGTTGACTCCTACTCATAATCCTGTTCAAATAGACATATTCCTGTATATTATCCCTTATTAACCCTTCTAAAAGCTTCCCCACTACAGAAGTGAGGCTCACTGGTCTATAATTCCCCTGATTTGCTCTTGCTCCCTTTTTAAATATAGATATCGCATCTGCTTTTCTCCAGTCATCTGGTATCACATATATAGTTGTGAGCATACGAGTTGTTGCTAACGCTTGCGGGCTCGCATAGCGAGGGCCGCGGGCGAGGGCCTCAGTTCGTGGCATGGAGCGCCAAAGGCGCTCCTTGCCAGCAACTGCGACCCTCGCAAACAACACGACACACCAACTGAGACCCTCGCAAACTTTACCTCGCAACGCAAACATACGAGACACGTTACCACTCATTACGACCTCCAAAAATCGTCCGCAACTCGCGAACATGAAAAAATTAAAAACACAATAAATACACACAGCACATATATAAAAAGCAACTGCGACCCTCGCAAACTTTACGTTGTAACGCAAACAACATACGAGACACGTTACCACTCATTACGACCTCGCAAAAATCAGCCGCAACTCGCGAAAATGAAAAAATTCAAAACACAATAAATACACACACCACATTCATAAAAATCTTACCTACAGCAAGAGGGAGCATCCAGAACCTCAAAAAAAGCAACTTACACCTTCATTTAACTAAAAATAAAAGAGTTTAGACACAAAAAAATTCTCTAAGCCAGAGAAAAAATGTCAGCCGAACAAAACGAAAACGAGGCTACAGCACTCTAAACACACAAAACACCACAAGAAACTCGCAAAACACCACAAAAGACCTACGGATATTCAGCTAAGACGCATACCACTCATTACCCGCCATTTTACGACGATGCGGAAGTACACGACTACGCTAACGGTTTGGTCTCGAGCACGCACACTATTACACTGCACACATTCAGCACGCTTACACAGCAGCTCCACACCACTAATGCTGCAGCAACATCAAAACAGATTGCAGCTCTTAACACAATGCTTAAAAAACCGTAAAGTATATTCATTTATTAATGTATTATATATTTCATTATTATACACCAAACAGCATTAGCTACCTTACAATTTCATTGCCGTCATTTTTTGACGGGCAATTCTCTAGTTAAATATAATGGTTTGGCTATTACAGAATCCAGTTCCCTCAGTACCCGTGGATGTATTCCATCAGAACCTGGGGCTTTATTAACATTTATTTTTTCCAACCTCTTTTGGATTACTTCCTGCGTTAACCAATTATACGGCAAAGGTAGTGTAGCCCCATTATGTTGCAGTGTCCCAACTACTGGTACCTCCCTTGTGTATACCGAAGAAAAGAACCTATTTAGCTCATCTGCCTTTTCCTGGTCACTAGTTTTCAGACGGCCTGTGTCACATTGTAATGTTCCTATAGCTTCCTTCCTCGCCTTCTTCCCATTAATATACTTAATATACTATATATTTTAGGGTTAGTCTTACTTTCTTTTGCAATTCATTTTTCATTTTCTAATAGCCTTTTTGCAAGCCTTGTCGATTACTCCATATCTTGATCTCTAAATCATTGTTAAGCCACATTGGATGTGATTTACTCCTTTTACTTTTATTCCCACTTGGTATATGGTGATAAGTATGTATATTTAGTAAGGATTTAAATGTTGTCCATTTATGTTCAGTGTTTTTACTGATCAGTTCTCTGTCCCAGTCTATACTTTGTATTGCTGCCCTTAGACCGTTAAAATCTGCCCTTTTAAAATTAGGAGTTTTTGTTGGCCCCTTAAAATTTTGTTTTTTTTAATTCAATCTCAAATGAGACTGTGTTGTGATCACTGTTTCCCAACGGTTGCCTTATTCCAACATTTGATCCTATATCAATATTATTTGTGATAACTAAATCCAAGACAGCCTCATCACTAGTAGGTTATAACCTGGGCCATATAATGATCTCTAAGTGTACTTAAGAACCTGCTCCCCTTAGCTGAACCGCTGGTCTCATTTATCCAGTTTATTTCAAGGTAATTAAAATCTCCCATTACTAGAACTTGCCCGTGCATAGCTGCATTTCCAATCTGTAACAATAATTGTATTTCCTCACTTTCAGCTATATTTGGGAGTTTATAGCATACGCCTACAAATATTCTTTTGGAATTTGCTGCTCCGCTATTTAACTCTACGCACAAATATTCAACTTTATCACTAATTCCGCCACAAATATCTGCTCTGACTATAGGCTTAAATTGAGGCTTAACATACAGACAAATCCCTCCTCCTCTTTTACCATTGCATCTATCTTTCCTAAATATGTTATAACTATCCACATTAACAGTCCAGTCATGAGATTCATCCCACCACGTTTTAGTAATGCCTATTACATCCCATTTTTCATTAATTGCTAATTATTCTAACTCTCCCATTTTTCCTGACAAGCTTCTGGCATTAGCAAGCATACACCTTATGTTATGAGTCTGTAGTTCTGAAGTGCCTGCCACTGTACTAGAGTTACTTAGTACTACCTCCCTACTGACTATACTACCCCTCACCCATCTCCTACCCTATGAGTTGTTAATTTATTCCTTAAAATCCCCCCCCCACCTACTAGTTTAAATATATTTAATAGTTATGTAATTGTCTTACCTTTAGATGAAAATACAGCCCGCAGTAAGTCTTATGGATTATATTCTTGCCTCAGGATCTCTCTCACAAACAGATCCTGCCCATTGATCAGAACCTACTGTCTCTATCACCGTCAACCACCTCCTTGACCAGTGGGCAACATATTTCCCTTGCATGTAACTTTTTTGTTGAACATGTAGCAAAATGTTAAATCCATGTTGAAGAAAGGTGGATAAATATAGAATAGCAGCATAGTTAATGAAACCCAGGATGCATCCATGATACTTTGGTGCAGGTTATGTGTGTGACTGAGGTGTTAACATTTCTGGAGAGTAATGCGCATCTACTGATGCAAGCAATCTGCTTCTGTAGTTACGGAGCTGCCCAATTTTGTCATCTGTAAAGTCTTATCAGCATATGGTTTTGGTGTGAAAGTCTAACATAGTAAAATCAATGGAGAAGTTTGCAGTCGTTTTCAGCTATGCCTTGCCACAGTCATTCATAGCAGTTCTCTCGTAATGTTTCTGAGATGGGTGAGTAACATAGCTAGGGAGATTTACTTTACTCTTAAACATGGTGTAATCTGTGATAGGGATTAGCATAGAGGCCATAGTTTGTTTGTTAAATACGTCTCAAACTTTTTTCTTGAACTATAGGGGTTCTTTATATTTATACATGAATAAAAACCAATATTCAGCAGCACATCTATCACTAATTATCTCAATTAAATTATCTATGTGCAAAAGGCTACTCCTGAATCCGGTTACTTTTCATCTATGTAGACCGGGTGAAGGGTTAAAAACGCCATAATATATTAGACAAATTACAATGTCAGACAGAACTTCTGTAAGGTCTATTAAGGTAGACGAGTACAAAAAGATGTTAGACATTGTGCTGTGATAAGGAGGCTAAATCAATACTATTCCTATTACCCTACAGAAAAGATTGAGAGCTACTAATACATACATTACATAAAGGGAAAGTGAGTCCAGTTACTTGAGCCATGAAAATAAATTACAATAAATACACACAGCACATATATAAAAAGCAACTGCGACCCTCGCAAACTTTACGTTGTAACGCAAACAACATACGAGACACGTTACCACTCATTACGACCTCGCAAAAATCAGCCGCAACTCGCGAAAATGAAAAAATTCAAAACACAATAAATACACACACCACATTCATAAAAATCTTACCTACAGCAAGAGGGAGCATCCAGAACCTCAAAAAAAGCAACTTACACCTTCATTTAACTAAAAATAAAAGAGTTTAGACACAAAAAAATTCTCTAAGCCAGAGAAAAAATGGCCGCCGAACAAAACGAAAACGAGGCTACAGCACTCTAAACACACAAAACACCACAAGAAACTCGCAAAACACCACAAAAGACCTACGGATATTCAGCTAAGACGCATACCACTCATTACCCGCCATTTTACGACGATGCGGAAGTACACGACTACGCTAACGGTTTGGTCTCGAGCACGCACACTATTACACTGCACACATTCAGCACGCTTACACAGCAGCTCCACACCACTAATGCTGCAGCAACATCAAAACAGATTGCAGCTCTTAACACAATGCTTAAAAAACCGTAAAGTATATTCATTTATTAATGTATTATATATTTCATTATTATACACCAAACAGCATTAGCTACCTTACAATTTCATTGCCGTCATTTTTTGACGGGCAATTCTCTAGTTAAATATAATGGTTTGGCTATTACAGAATCCAGTTCCCTTAGTACCCGTGGATGTATTCCATCAGAACCTGGGGCTTTATTAACATTTATTTTTTCCAACCTCTTTTGGATTACTTCCTGCGTTAACCAATTATACGGCAAAGGTAGTGTAGCCCCATTATGTTGCAGTGTCACAACCACTGGTACTTCCCTTGTGTATACCGAAGAAAAGAACCTATTTAGCTCATCTGCCTTTTCCTGGTCACTAATTATCAGACGGCCTGTGTCACATTGTAATGTTCCTATAGCTTCCTTCCTCGCCTTCTTCCCATTAATATACTTAATATACTATATATTTTAGGGTTAGTCTTACTTTCTTTTGCAATTCATTTTTCATTTTCTAATAGCCTTTTTGCAAGCCTTGTCGATTACTCCATATCTTGATCTTTAAATCATTGTTAAGCCACATTGGATGTGATTTACTCCTTTTACTTTTATTCCCACTTGGTATATGGTGATAAGTATGTATATTTAGTAAGGATTTAAATGTTGTCCATTTATGTTCAGTGTTTTTACTGATCAGTTCTCTGTCCCAGTCTATACTTTGTATTGCTGCCCTTAGACCGTTAAAATCTGCCCTTTTAAAATTAGGAGTTTTTGTTGGCCCCTTAAAATTTTGTTTTTTTTAATTCAATCTCAAATGAGACTGTGTTATGATCACTGTTTCCCAACGGTTGCCTTATTCCAACATTTGATCCTATATCAATATTATTTGTGATAACTAAATCCAAGACAGCCTCATCACTAGTAGGTTATAACCTGGGCCATATAATGATCTCTAAGTGTACTTAAGAACCTGCTCTCCTTAGCTGAACCGCTGGTCTCATTTATCCAGTTTATTTCAAGGTAATTAAAATCTCCCATTACTAGAACTTGCCCGTGCTTAGCTGCATTTCCAATCTGTAACAATAATTGTATTTCCTCACTTTCAGCTATATTTGGGAGTTTATAGCATACGCCTACAAATATTCTTTTGGAATTTGCTGCTCCGCTATTTAACTCTACGCACAAATATTCAACTTTATCACTAATTCCGCCACAAATATCTGCTCTGACTATAGGCTTAAATTGAGGCTTAACATACAGACAAATCCCTCCTCCTCTTTTACCATTGCATCTGTCTTTCCTAAATATGTTATAACCATCCACATTAACAGTCCAGTCATGAGATTCATCCCACCACGTTTCAGTAATACCTATTACATCCCATTTTTCATTAATTGCTAATAATTCTAACTCTCCCATTTTTCCTGGCAAGCTTCTGGCATTAGCAAGCATACACCTTATGTTATGAGTCTGTAGTTCTGAAGTGCCTGCCACTGTACTAGAGTTACTTAGTACTACCTCCCTACTGACTATACTACCCCTCACCCATCTCCTCCCCTATGAGTTGTTAATTTATTCCTTAAAATCCCCCCCACCTACTAGTTTAAATATATTTAATAGTTATGTAATTGTAGTAAGTCTTATGGATTATATTTTTGCCTCAGGATCTCTCTCACAAACAGATCCTGCCCATTGATCAGAACCTACTGTCTCTATCACCGTCAACCACCTCCTTGACCAGTGGGCAACATATTTACCTTGAATGTAACTTTTTTGTTTAACATGTAGCAAAATGTTAAATTCATGTTGAAGGTGGATAAATATAGAATAGCAGCATAGTTAATGAAACCCAGGATGCATCCATGATACTTTGGTGCAGGTTATGTGTGTGACTGAGGTGTTAACATTTCTGGAGAGTAATGCGCATCTACTGATGCAAGCAATCTGCTTCTGTAGTTACGGAGCTGCCCAATTTTGTCATCTGTAAAGTCTTATCAGCATATGGTTTTGGTGTGAAAGTCTAACATAGTAAAATCAATGGAGAAGTTTGCAGTCATTTTCAGCTATGCCTTGCCACAGTCATTCGTAGCAGTTCTCTCGTAATGTTTCTGAGATGGGTGAGTAACATAGCTAGGGAGATTTACTTTACTTTTAAACATGGTGTAATCTGCAATAGGGATTAGCATAGAGGCCATAGCTTGTTTGTTAAATAAGTCTCAAACTTTTTTCTTGAACTATAGGGGTTCTTTATATTCATACATGAATGAAAACCAATATTCAGCAGCACATCTATCACTAATTATGTCAATTAAATTATCTATGTGCAAATGCTACTCCTGAATCCTGTTACTTTTCATCTATGTAGACCGGGTGAAGGGTTAAAAACGCCATAATATATTAGACAAATTACAATGTCAGACAGAACTTCTGTAAGGTCTATTAAGGTAGACGAGTACAAAAAGATGTTAGACATTGTGCTGCGATAAGGAGGCTAAATCAATACTATTCCTATTACCCTACAGAAAAGATTGAGAGCTACTAATACATACATTACATAAAGGGAAAGTGAGTCCAGTTACTTGAGCCATGAAAAGATATTACTCTGATTTAGAGGGACATTGAAAGCAATTTTTCTTGATGAATGAATCTTAAAGAGGGTAGTTGATTACCGGTAAGTACCACTGTGTTTTATTTTATTCAGTTGATGCTTTCAAAACAAAAAAATTGGGTAAATCGTATTCCCACCACAAAATACTTATATTGGGGGATAGCAAAGAACCTCAAATTGTTCATTTATTATGGGACAAAACAATATTCTTTTCTAAGTCCCATTAATATCTGCCTATAGTCTTTTACACCCGGCCCCAATGCCAGTACTAATCTCTACTTTCCACACATTAGCCCTTCTGTAATATTGATATCTTACTAGCTACACACTAAGATAAGCAAATTGATACATTTCTAAAAGGACATTTCTAAATTCAAGTCTTAGAAATATGTTTATGACACATAAAATATCAAAATATATTATGTATATTACTTATTTTCACAATGGAAATAAAAGATAGGAAAACCCATGTAGGGTTTATAAGGAATAATTTAAAGAGACTCGGTAAACACAAGAAATATATATCTGAGAGATACAAGGAGGGGGAAATGAGACACAAGGGAGGGAGGGGGAATGAGACACAAGAGAGGGGGGATTGGGATACAAGGGAGGGAGGGGGGAAATGAGACACAAGGAAAGGAGGGGGGAATGAGGCAGGGGTGGGACACCATTGCTCCACTGAACTACCAATGAGATCAGGGACAGAAGGGAGGGGGAGGAGGGGGGAAATGAGACACAAGGGAGTGAGAGGAGAAGGAAAATGAGACACATGGGAGGAAGAGGAGGGGGAAAAGGTGACACTTGGGAGGGAGAGGAGGGGGAAAAGGTGACACAAGGGAGGGAGAGGAGGGGAAAAGGAGACACAAGGGAGGGAGAGGGGGGAAGTGTGACACAAGGGAGGGAGAGGAGGGGAAATGAGACACAAGCGAGTGGGGGAAATGAGACACAAGGATAGAGGGGGGAATGAGATACAAGGAGGGGGAAATGATACACAAGGGAGGGAGGGGGGAATGAGACACAAGAGAGGAGGGAATGGGATACAAGGGAGGGAGGGGGGAAATGAGACAAGGGATGGGAAGGGGGGAATGAGACAGAAGGGAGGGGGAAAATGAGAAACAAGGGAGGGAGGGGGGGAAAATGAGACACAAGGGAGAGAGGGGGGAAATGAGACACAAGGGGGGGAATGACACGCAAGGGAGAGGGGGATGAGACACAAGGGAGGGGGGGGAAATGAGACACAAGGAAAGGAGGGGGGA
Organism: Discoglossus pictus; assembly: GCA_027410445.1. Classification (NCBI taxonomy): domain Eukaryota; kingdom Metazoa; phylum Chordata; class Amphibia; order Anura; family Alytidae; genus Discoglossus; species Discoglossus pictus. Next base: position 397,558,858 of record CM050163.1, on the reverse strand, counting down.
ATGAGGCAGGGGTGGGACACCATTAATCCGCTGAACTACCAATGAGATCAGGGACAGAAGGGAGGGAGAGGAGGGGGGAAATGAGACACAAGGGAGTGAGAGGAGAAGGAAAATGAGACACATGGGAGGGAGAGGAGGGGGAAAAGGTGACACAAGGGAGGGAGAGGAGGGGAAAAGGAGACACAAGGGAGGGAGAGGGGGGAAGTGTGACACACAAGGGAGGGAGAAAAGGGGGGTGAGACACAAGGGAGGGAGAGGAGGGGAAATGAGACACAAGCGAGTGGGGGAAATGAGATACAAGGGATAGAGGGGGGAATGAGATACAAGGAGGGGGAAATGATACACAAGGGAGGGAGGGGGGAATGAGACACAAGAGAGGAGGGAATGAGACACAAGAGAGGAGGGAATGGGATACAAGAGAGGGAGGGGGGAAATGAGACAAGGGATGGGAAGGGGGGAATGAGACAGAAGGGAGGGGGAAAATGAGAAACAAGGGAGGGAGGGGGGAAAATTAGACACAAGGGAGAAAGGGGGGAAATGAGACACAAGGGGGGGGAATGACACGCAAGGGAGGGGGGGAATGACACGCAAGGGAGAGGGGGATGAGACACAAGGGAGGGAGGGGAAATGAGACACAAGGGAAGGGGGAATAATACACAAGGGAGGGAGAGGAGGGTGGAAATGAGACACAAGACAAAGAGAGAGGAGGGGGGAATGAGACACAAGGGAGAGAGAGGAGGGGGGAAATGAGACACAAGGATGAGCGCCAAAGGCATCAGTGCAGGGCTCACGATGAGTGCCGAAGATGCTCACATTGGGTGGCAAACAGCATTGCCAGGCTTAAAATTTTATTCCCGTCATTTTTGACGGGCAAGTAGCTAGTTGTATATAATATTTGTTTTCTTCTTTATTAAGTAAATAATGCTTTTGTGGGGATACACCGTTTATTTTAAATTGACACTTTAAGACAGAAAAAACACATAAACAAGGGAGGGAGGGGGGAATGAGACACAAGAGAGGAGGGAATGGGATACAAGGGAGGGAGGGGGGAAATGAGACAAGGGATGGGAAGGGGGGAATGAGACAGAAGGGAGGGGGAAAATGAGAAACAAGGGAGGGAGGGGGGAAAATGAGACACAAGGGAGAGAGGGGGGAAATGAGACACAAGGGGGGGGAATGACACGCAAGGGAGAGGGGGATGAGACACAAGGGAGGGAGGGGGAAATGAGACACAAGGGAAGGGGGAATAATACACAAGGGAGGGAGAGGAGGGGGGAATAATACACAAGGGAGGGAGAGGAGGGGGGAATAATACACAAGGGAGGGAGAGGAGGGGGGAATAATACACAAGGGAGGGAGAGGAGGGGGGAAATGAGACACAAGACAAAGAGAGAGGAGGGGGGAATGAGACACAAGGGAGAGAGAGGAGGGGGGAAATGAGACACAAGGATGAGCGCCATATAAAATTTTATTCCCGTCATTTTTGATGGGCAAGTAGCTAGTTGTATATAATATTTGTTTTCTTCTTTATTAAATAAAGAATGCTTTTGTGAGGATACACCGTTTAAGACAAAAAAGACACAAAAAGAATGAGTTGTTCCTCACATACAGAATATAACTCTTTGCATTACACACACATATATACAGACTCTTGCATACATAGTAATGCCACAATTAGACACAAGGGAGGGAGAGGAGGGGGGAAATGAGACACAAGGCAAAGAGAGAGGAGGGGGGAATGAGACACAAGGGAGAGAGAGGAGGGGAGAAATGAGACACAAGGGAGGGAGAGGAGGGGAGAAATGAGACACAAGGGAGGGAGAGGATGGGGGAAATGAGACACAAGGGATGGGGAGGGGGATATAAGACACGAGGGGGGGAATGAGACACAAGGGAGGGAGAGGGGGGTAAATGAGACACAAGGGATGCAGAGGGTGGGGGAATGATACACAAGGGATGCAGAGGGTGGGGAAATGAGACACAAGGGAGGGAAAGGAGAGGGAGATGAGACACAAGGGAGGGGGGAATGAGACATAAGAGAGGGAGAGGAGGGGGGAAAGGAGACACAAGGGAGAGAGAGGAGGGGGAAATGAGACACAAGGGAGAGAGAGGAGGGGGAAATGAGACACAAGGTAGAGAGAGGAGGGGAAATGAGACACAAGGGAGAGAGAGGAGCGGGAAATGAGACACAAGGGAGGGAGAGGAGGGGGGAAATGAGACACAAGGATGAGCACCAAAGGCATCAGTGCAGGGCTCGCGATGAGCGCCAAAGTTGCTCACATTGGGTGGCAAACAGCATTGCCAGGCTTAAAATGTTATTCCCGTCATTTTTGACGGGCAAGTAGCTAGTTGTATATAATATTTGTTTTCTTCTTTATTAAGTAAATAATGCTTTTGTGGGGATACACCGTTTTTTTTCAATTAACACTTTAAGACAGAAAAAACACATAAACAGAATGAGTTGTTCCTCACACACGGAATATAACTCTTCGCATTACACACACATATATACAGACTCTTGCATGCATAGTAATGCCACATCTTGCTTATACACACAGCTATGTAATATATTTGTCTCATTTACATACAGAGAGTCTGCCTAAAGATCCCTTAAGTACACACGCATGCTTGCAACACTCAGACAGATGTTTTGACACACATCTATTACATCTCATTACATATATATATATATATATATATAGATAGATAGATAGATAGATATAAACATGTAATGTATACCTTTTGCACATTTAATCTTTAACACATGCTATTACTTATTACCAGACATTAAAGTCGGATCTCTACCTTACACACTCAGCACCTTCTCACCTTGTGTCAAATGTGTTTGTCCCCACATCATACTTGTACGTTGGCGGGAAGGTCAGTGGCCCCTCCATAAACCCACTCAATACTGGCTCGTAACACTTTGCCATGTTTAGCTGTAATGGCAAAAACAGGCTGTGTAAACATACAGACAGTGCCAGGCCTACAAGAGAGTGCAACACAGGAGTTAAAAGGCAATAAAGCGATCAGCTATGCTTCGAGGCAATTTGTGCCCATTAAAAATTCCTTACAATTTAACATGTATCACAATTAAATCCCATCATGTAACTTGAGTACTGTAATAGCTCTTCTTGTAGCAAAAAAGAATCTGCAAACAAATCCAAAAACACACAGGGCCTCATTCAATTGCGATTTGGCCAATTGAATAGGGCTCTAAATAAGCACATAGCATTTTTTTTAATTTTGTAGTTCGTGAACTTCTATACAAAAGCAAGGTTTTTACTAACTACAAAATTAAAAAAAATGCTATGTGCTTATTTAGAGCCCTATTCAATTGGCCAAATCGCAATTGAATGAGGCCCACACTGTTCTATCAAGTTATCAAATCTGTTTTAAATCTATATTGGTAATGGAAAAAATCCTTTAATAAGAGCAACCTTTAAATATATTACCTATTTATGCAACTGTATGCTAACCTGGTGTTCTCCATTGATGTTTTCCAATATATAATCCATTTGTGAGTATGTTTCCTGTTTAGTAGATGGGAACCTTGGAGACTTACAGCCTTATTAAATTGCGATTCAGTGAATTTAAAAGGGCTCTATATAAGCACATAGCATATTTATTTACAGAAGTTTTTAGTTAGTGATCTTCTATCCAAAAGCAAGGTCTTCACTAGCTAAAAACTTCTGTAAACAAAATATGCTGTGTGCTTAAATAGAGCCCTTTTAAATTTACCGAATCGCAATTTAATAAGGCTGTTAGATTAGCTCGCTAACAATCAGTGATTTGCTATTTGCACTTTTAGACATTGATCGATAATAAGGGAGATATTGTTGCATACAGTAATTTATTTATATAGATTTTCTTTACGTTCCAAACACATTTTGCTTCACATGTTCTTTAAAATAAAGAACTAAAAATAAAGGACTACAGTTACCGTAAAAGCAGATGTGAGGGCAAGGCCATATGACTAAAGGACTATGTTATCAATATTATATAGAAATAGCAACTTGCCTGTCAAAAATGACGGCATGATATAGTGTTATATATTGTGTTTTCTGTCTGTTTATGTACTATCTGTTGTTTGTCTCTTCCCCCTCTCCCCCTCCCCTCTGTCTCTTTGCCCCCTCTCCCCTAACTAAAAATGTTTCTAAAAAATATATGCCATGTGCTTATTTAGAGCCCTATTCAATTGTCCAAATCGCAATTGAATGAGGCCCACACTGTTTTTGCTAGTTGCTTGTGCTTGGGTAAAAAAACAATTAACATTCTTTAAAAAATGAAATGGTGCTGTGGCATATAACTGCTTTAATTTTTTTGTAATCTATGCTCTCTTGGAATCATTACAGGAGATCCAAAAGTCAGAATTGTTTCAGGACTGGTGTGATTATGAATCACTCATGGTAATTGCCCCAGGCCATGAATTCCTCAGCATAAAGTTGCAATAGCACATCAAGTGAGGTACTGGCGTGTGACGGTCACTGTGACTTTAATAAATGAAGGACACAATAGTTTCACTTCCTATATCCACAGAACAGCCCAGCCACTGGACAAATAGCTAGCTGTGAATACATTGACTATATATATATATATATATATATATATATATATATATAAATATATATATATATATATATATATATATATATATATACACATATATATATATATATACAAATACACACACACAATTAGATCTCCCACACCAGAGTGCCCTCACCTGATCCTTCTCCCACAGCAGTGCCAGCTTGTTCCCCTGGACTGCAGATTTCACAAAATGCAAATCCAGGTCTTCAATTCGAAAATTCAAGTCCCCAAACCAGAATATCAAGCTGAATATGAAAGAGAGGGTTACAAATATTAGGAGAACATAATGTCCATTCAACAATAACAGTGCACACACAAGCTGCATTGCATGCACGTATAATGTATAGATGTATATAGTGTGTCTTGAGATCCTTAGTGTGTATGTTTAGAAGCTATTTGTATATATAAAATATGTGTTTGCATAGGCATATAAGTGGTAACCTACAGCATATGTGTGAGTACATGCACATGTGTGGTATCTAAGTATGCTATTTCTCTTATACATTAACTTTACATACAGGACCCATTTGCATCCCATAAACATGGTGGTTTATGGAATGATTTTCCTATCTGAAATTTTTGCATTTGTGTTTTGCATGTATTGAAATATCATACAATTCGGAATCTGACTTTGGTCATAGGAAGGAAGAATGTGTGGATGTGTGTCCAGAATAAATTAGCAAGGTAGAACAAAAAAAAAAAGTTTTATTCCAGTTTTATACAGTTGTTCTATTAAGTTATCAAATCTGTTTTAAATCTATATTGGTAATGGAAAAAATCCTTTAATAAGGGGGGAAAAAAATAAGAGCAACCTTTAAATATATTACCTATGTATGCAACTGTATGTTAACCTGGTGTTCTCCATTGATGTTTTCCAATATATAATCCATTTGTGAGTATGTTTCCTGTTTAGTAGATGGGAACCTTGGAGACTTACAGCCTTATTAAATTGCGATTCAGTGAATTTAAAAGGGCTCTATATAAGCACATAGCATATTTATTTACAGAAGTTTTTAGTTAGTGATCTTCTATCCAAAAGCAAGGTCTTCACTAGCTAAAAACTTCTGTAAACAAAATATGCTGTGTGCTTAAATAGAGCCCTTTTAAATTTACCGAATCGCAATTTAATAAGGCTGTTAGATTAGCTCGCTAACAATCAGTGATTTGCTATTTGCACTTTTAGACATTGATCGATAATAAGGGAGATATTGTTGCATACAGTAATTTATTTATATAGATTTTCTTTACGTTCCAAACACATTTTGCTTCACATGTTCTTTAAAATAAAGAACTAAAAATAAAGGACTACAGTTACCCGTGAAAGCAGATGTGAGGGCAAGGCCATATGACGAAAGTTATCAATATTATATAGAAATAGAAACTTGCCTGTCAACAATGACGACATGATATAATGTTATACATTGTGTTTTCTATCTGTTTATGTACTATCTGTTGTTTGTCTCTTTGCCCCCTCTCCCTCCCCTGTGTCTCTCCCCCTCCCTCTCCTGTGTCTCTTTGCCCTGCTCTCCTTCTCCTGTGTCTATTTACCCCCTCTCTCCCCCCTCCCTCTCCTGTGTCTCTTTGCCCCGCTCTCCCTCCCCTGTGTCTATTTAACCCCTCTCTCTCCCCCTCCCCTCTCTCACCCCTGTGGCTCTTTTCCCCTCTCCTTTCCCTGTGTCTCTTTCACCGCTCTCCCTCCCATGTCTTTTCCCTCCCTCTCCTGTATCTCTTTCCCCCCCACTACCTCCCGTTTATCACCCCTGTGTCTCATTTTGCTCATTATCACATGTTCTTTAAAATAAAGCTGTGTCTCTTCCCTCCCTCTCTCCCCTGTGTCTCTTCCCCATCTTCCCGTATGTCTCTTCCCCCCCCACTTCGTCCTGTGTCTCTTTCCGCCCCTCTCCCTCCCCTATGTCTCTTTGCCCACTTCTTTCTCTCCTGTGTCTCTTCACCCCTGCTACCTCCCCTATGTCTCTTTGCCCACCTCTCCCTCTCCTGAGTCTCTTCACCCCCACTCCCTCACATGTCTCTCTGCCACGCTCTCCCTCCCCTGTGTCTCTTTCCCTCCCCCTCTCTCAACCCTGTGTCTCTTTTTCCCCCTTTTCCCAATTCTCACCCGTGTCTCTTTCACCCCTCTCCTTCCCCTCTGTCTCTTCCCCCTCTCCCTCCTGTGTCTCCTCCCCCTCTCCCTCTCCTGTGTGTCTTTGCTCTGCTCTCCCTCCCCTGTGTCTCTTTCCCCACTCTCTCCCCCTGTGTCTCTTTCTCACCCACTCCTTTCCCATGTGTCTCTTTCCCCCCTCTCCCTCACGTGTTGTCGCCCCCCCTCCCCCGCCCCCTGTGCTCCTTTTGCCATTTACGGGTGTGAAAATATTTGCGGGCTTGGGGAAATTTGGTCAGTTTTACTAAGCTCGCAAAGGGCTTCCAAGATACGGCCTTGAAAATATTGCGACCGTTAAACCCATAGATCAAAGGCTTCTGGAGGCCGTAAGTTATGGTTTTAATGGTCGCAATATTTTCAAGGTCGTAACTCAGAAACTTTTTGCGGGTCTCTTCCGTGGCAATTACGGGCCTCTAACTTGTGGGCCTATTGTGGGCCTCGCAATGTACGCCAAAGGCGCACATCACAAGGCCCGTAACACCCCCCCCCCCCCCCCAAAAGTTAGTAGTACATTTTCTATTTTCACCTCAATTAAAAACATAGAAAATCCCAATTTGTCAATTGAGGAAGAGTGGAGTTTTTCCTCAGTTGACAAATTACAAGAAAAAATAAGTAATATTATTGCACTTCAGGCACTTGGTTTTGTTTGCAAGAAAATGTTAGCGGTCAAAGGATCAATAGGACGGGGTTATATAGAGCAACAAGAGGAGTTGTATGGAGTAATGGAAATAGGTACTGAGAGGGATTATATGGAGCTACAGGAGGAGTTTTTTGAGTACTAGGAGGAGATACAGAGACACAGTATGGTGCTCAACAGTTAAAATGAGTTACAACTAATATTATGCAAAGCAGTATGAGGAGTTGTTTGGGGTTGTATTTAAATGGAGCAATAGGGGAGTTATGGATAGATATATGAAGAACATGGGGACCACCCATAATGTGAGTCTTAGGACTGTGTTGGTGTGCCAGTGTGGCACCCTGCCGAGCACATACTCATGGTCCAGCACACCATTTGCTAGTGGTCCCTGGAACTGCTGAAGCTGGAGGATGCTCTCAAAATTATCCACTCGCTGATCAGAATTCTCCATGTGAGCTGGCAAGTGGCAGTTCAGGAAACAAACCATGTGTCCAAACAGGGACAGGCGAATACTGACGCCACCTTTATTACCCTGTACACAGAGAGGAACAGAGATTCAGGGTACATTTAACAAAGACCAAAAGACTGATATGTATAGACACCTACATAGAGTGTCATATTTCTATACAGGTATACTGACCCAATATCCTCCCAGGCCTGTCCTAGTGCAGTCGGTCTGTATGTCACGCAAGAAGGGCAGGTGGAAATACTTCGCAAACACCAGTAAGAGACAGCCCTGCATCCTCACCGAGCTCACCTGTACAAAACAGGAGTGTCTGAGAACATTTTACACATATATTAACCTTTGGACCTTGCATGAGAACATGTTAAATGGATATTGGTCTGGAATGAGAACATGTTACGCAGATATTAGTCTGGAATGAGAACATTTTACATGAATATTGGTCTGGCACGAGAACACGTTACATGGATATTGGTCTGGCACGAGAACACGTTACATGGATATTGGTCTGGCATGAGAACACATTACATGAATACTGGTCTGGCATAAGAATGTGTTACATGGAAATTGGTCTGGCATGAGAACACGTTACATGAATACTGGTCTGGCATGAGAACACGTTACATGAATACTGGTCTGGCATAAGAACGTGTTACATGGAAATTGGTCTGGCATGAGAACACGTTACATGTATACTGATCTGGCATAAGAACGTGTTACATGGATATTGGTCTGGCATGAAAAGCTGCCATAAAACCTTGACACACAAGTCTGAGACTAAAAGTAAACATAATTAAATTGCATTTGTAAAAAAATAAATATTAATAAACCTGAAGAAAGGTAAAGGTCATTGCTAATTCCCAGACATTAATCATGGAGAGACAGATAAGCACTGAGAGCGAGAGATATGAAGAAGGGAGTGAGATAGTCATTCAAAGGCCTAGACACAGCAAAGACTGTTTAGCCAGACCATTCATTCACTGGCACACAAAGTGCTGCCATTAACTGTAATTAGTAATACTATGTAGTGGAACATGATAAGGCATTTTGCTGTAAGGTACTATGAACTTAATCATTTATTTGCAATGTATTTGCTTGTATGCTATATTGAGTTCCACAATAGGGACAGAATGATATAAAATACAAACAAATGAAAATGATTTTTGACTAAAATAGGAAGCAGATAAAACAAGATAGTATTTTCTGGGACAGTCTAATTTAAATTCAGTAATGGGATTGTAGGAAAGTATAAAATCTACTGTAAATGGGAAATGGAGCTGTAAATGATGTTGCAGGAGAGAGAGAGAGAATAATGGCAAGATAGATAGATAGATAGATAGATAGATAGATGACAGAACAAACATAGAAGTGTTATATTCATGGTATGAAGAACAACTTTTAATTGTATAGATTTTAACTATTGTATTAAAGTAATGGAAGCCACCATTTTACTTGTTTTCTTAAGACGATTTGAAACCTGGGAGAAACCTTTCGGTAAGGTATCTATCCAGTTCCATTGAAAGGTATACATTCTAATGAAGCACTTGAAAATACAACTACACAGCAGAGCATGTCCAAGTAGGATAACCCTCCTCATCAATCTACAGGATAGCTAGTAGTCCAAGACAGAAGCAACATGACAGAAGTAGAGGCCTACATTTAAGTTTTTGTCTAAAAATCATTTTATGCTCCTTTTTACATAGTTATTTATTTGTTACATAATTCTCAAATATATGATGTTTGTCTCGGGCTACAGTGGTCTTTTAAATCTGAAGGTTTCACATTGGACTGAAGACACTTAGCTACACTTGAGGCATTAGGCAAGCTATGGTACAGGACGCAGGGATTAACCTATTCATCCCTGATCCCTAGTCTAAGACAGAAAATGATATATACAAACACATAGTCTATAAACATACACATATTATAATCAGTAATAAAGAACTGCATGTAGTGACAACCAGAGATGTAGAATTAGATAGAGCTGGAAGAAGACGGATACGTGTGCAGACATTAAGAGATGGAGATGCAGACAGACAGGACCTGTGGTTTGGCTCTTACCAACACATAACTGAAAGGGCTCAGTACGTCCATGAACACTTCACTCCACTGATCTGTGAACAGAGCGTCCTTCAAACGTTTATTGATCATTGAATTCACCTCCTGTAACCTGCAGAGAGACAGTGGGGGGCAAAGGTTAATCAAACCATTCCTCTGACCTCATTCGGTATTTATAACAACACACAAATACATTCACACTCACTAATGGAACACTCCTGCGGTGGGTGTATTAGGAGCTGGTGGTCTCTTACCCTATCACAAACATGTCTGTCTTGCCATCTCCAGCATTGAGGCACAGGAGGGAGGTGAGGTCTGTGGGGGGCACAGAGCAGCCAACATTCCAAGTGATTACATATATCCTGGAGGAAGAGAGACATAGCAGGTGTCATTATGGGCAGCCATACATCACACCCAAATAGGTCTATATTTATTAAAGTGAAAGCTTTTCCACTAGTGATTTGGATTTCCTGTGGCTGACAGAGTCTACTCGGTGTGAAGGGGTCTCTCAAACTTGAAAAATGAGGCTCCACAGAATAACATAACAACTGGAGAGACCTGGGCTTGCTATTGATAACACCCTCAGTTTAGTTAATATTATTATTATCCTTTATTTGTAACGCGCCAACATATTCCGTAGCGCTATACATAAGTTAAGTTACAGGCAATGACAAGTTCAAGATTCACACATTAGAATGAATGGAGGGCCCTGTCTTTGAGCTTGGAATCTGGTATCCATAGCGCTTTCCCTAAAGCACCGCGCAGGACTGAAACTCGCAGACTTACAATCTAAATATAGTACTTTGTGTATAGATGACCTATTGTGTATATATAATTACTCATGAATTGTATAATGTTTTACGAATAAGAGCTAATTCTTCAATGGTGCATGTAATCAGATAATGTGTGATCTAAGTTTATTTAGTTGACATTCATCTTACTACAAAGACAAGAACACAACACAAGATGAAAAACAACCAAATAAATTAAAATATCTCTATGCATGTTGTCACTTGTGATGCTATATTTGTATTCCTCTCTTTTGTTATACAGACCCCGCTTAACACTACCGCGTTTAACACGGATTCACTGTAAAGCTGTTTTTGCCTGACACATCCCCTATTGGATATAACACAGATTTTGTCCGAGACATCCCCGAGTATCACTGATCTGATTGCTTGTGTATTATTCCAAAACACCAAGAGCCATGAAAGGAATTTTAGAATTGAGTTTACCTGTGATTTTTTCTAAAATTGACACATTTAACATAGTTTCGTTTAGCACCTGGACTTCTAGGAACACATCTACAGAGCTAAAAGAGGTATGCCTGTATTTATATACAGATATACCCTGCATAACTCTACCCTTTTTAGCTCTGATTCGCTATAACGCTGTTTTGACCCGTAATTCCCTGTATAACGCGCTGCCTCGCTATAACGCTGTTTTGACCCGTAATTCCCTGTATAACGCGCTGCCTCGCTATAACGCTGTTTTGACCCGTAATTCCCTGTATAACGCGCTGCCTCGCTATAACGCTGTTTTGACCCGTAATTCCCTGTATAAGGCACTGCCTCGCTATAACGCACTGCCTCGTTATAACGCTGTTTTTGCTGCCAAACCCCTTTTTATGCTCTGATTCTCCAAAAAAACAGAATCCAGGATGAGCCAAAAGCTTCAACATCACAAATGTAAAGTTTAAATTTTGCTAATGTCCAGTTTGTGTTAGTGTTATGTTTGCTGTTTGTTTGAAGTTCATATAAAACAAAACATTTTACATTTCAATTGTGTATTTCTTGTCATCGGTTCCCCTATCCCTATCTCCCCCATGTTAAACTGCCCCATTTAGAGCTGTTTCGCTTAACACTCCTATTGCTTGGAACCTATCTACAGCATTAAATGGGGTATAGCTGTACTAGCACATTTCCCTTTATTAAAATGACGTGTGAACAAACAGTTTTAAAATTTCAGTATCTGACATATTTAACCAAACTCCCTCTGTCTCACCCTGTTCTGTAAACAGTACATAAGTCAGACTAAGAAACACATTCATCCAAGAAAGACTTACATGACATGGGTCTAGGCAGAAACATATATGAGAATACATATGAGTGCCAATGCTTGTGTGTGATCTTGTTTATAAGGGCACATGTGTATAAGAGCCAGACAGATAACCACAGAAAGGCAACATGTATCTTGACTGATATGTGCACTGTCAGACAACTTAACAGAACAATTATATATGGTGCACATTCTATTATCCCTCCAACCGCAGAGCATATACTCTAGGACCACTATGTTTTTTAGGTGTGGCAAATAACGTCCCTTGGTATAAAAGGTATAAGAAACCTTTTATTGGTTGAAATAAAACTAAATAAGATTGATCTGCATATTAAGACATTGTGCTACATATTATTCTTCCTCTATAATTATATTGCTCTGCATGTTATTAAGTCTATTTTTTAAAGTTGTTACGTATGGTTCAGTTTATTATTTTAGAAATTCTTTTCAGGATCACCTGGGCTCAGGGATTGCTGTGCAACTGTCCTAAGCCGAAACAGCATTATCCTGTTGGTGTGCCCTGAAGACTGGTTTGCGAAGCAAAGATAAAAAAAAAAAAGCTGCCACTGTCTTTCTGCTGCTAATACATCTTGCTGTGTATGAAATATTTTTTGGCTTTCTCGATTGCCTTCCTGGATAGTGTGCCTACTTTTAAATCACCAGAACTAGTTGCCAAGAAATTCTTCTCTACGTTGGCATTTTTGTGAAATTAATGATATTACCTTGCACATTACTTTAAATGTTCAGGACATATTTTATAATTATATATTTCTCTGCTATAGTCTTCTATGTCACCCGTTTACTCAATGCGTTAAATCTTTCTGTTATTATATCACTCTACGTGTTTGTATATTACAGTACAGATTATATGTCTGAGTGTTATTATATCACTCTACATGTTTGTATATTACAGTACAGATTATATGTCTGAGTGTTATTATATCACTCTACATGTTTGTATATTACAGTACAGATTATATGTCTGAGTGTTATTATATCACTCTACGTGTTTGTATATTACAGTACAGATTATATGTCTGAGTGTTATTATATCACTCTACGTGTTTGTATATTACAGTACAGATTATATGTCTGAGTGTTATTATATCACTCTACGTGTTTGTATATTACAGTACAGATTATACGTCTGAGTGTTATTATATCACTCTACGTGTTTGTATATTACAGTACAGATTATACGTCTGAGTGTTATTATATCACTCTACATGTTTGTATATTACAGTACAGATTATACGTCTGAGTGTTATTATATCACTCTACGTGTTTGTATATCACTGTACAGATTATACGTCTGAGTGTTATTATATCACTCTACATGTTTGTATATCACTGTACAGATTATACGTCTGAGTGTTATTATATCACTCTACGTGTTTGTATATTACAGTACAGATTATAGGTCTGAGTGTTATTATATCACTCTACGTGTTTGTATATTACAGTACAGATTATATGTCTGAGTGTTATTATATCACTCTACGTGTTTGTATATTACAGTACAGATTATACGTCTGAGTGTTATTATATCACTCTACGTGTTTGTATATTACAGTACAGATTATACGTCTGAGTGTTATTATATCACTCTACATGTTTGTATATTACAGTACAGATTATACGTCTGAGTGTTATTATATCACTCTACATGTTTGTATATCACTGTACAGATTATACGTCTGAGTGTTATTATATCACTCTACATGTTTGTATATTACAGTACAGATTATACGTCTGAGTGTTATTATATCACTCTACATGTTTGTATATTACAGTACAGATTATATGTCTGAGTGTTATTATATCACTCTACATGTTTGTATATCACTGTACAGATTATACGTCTGAGTGTTATTATATCACTCTACGTGTTTGTATATTACAGTACAGATTATATGTCTGAGTGTTATTATATCACTCTACATGTTTGTATATTACAGTACAGATTATATGTCTGAGTGTTATTATATCACTCTACATGTTTGTATATTACAGTACAGATTATATGTCTGAGTGTTATTATATCACTCTACGTGTTTGTATATTACAGTACAGATTATATGTCTGAGTGTTATTATATCACTCTACGTGTTTGTATATTACAGTACAGATTATATGTCTGAGTGTTATTATATCACTCTACGTGTTTGTATATTACAGTACAGATTATACGTCTGAGTGTTATTATATCACTCTACGTGTTTGTATATTACAGTACAGATTATACGTCTGAGTGTTATTATATCACTCTACATGTTTGTATATTACAGTACAGATTATACGTCTGAGTGTTATTATATCACTCTACGTGTTTGTATATCACTGTACAGATTATACGTCTGAGTGTTATTATATCACTCTACATGTTTGTATATCACTGTACAGATTATACGTCTGAGTGTTATTATATCACTCTACGTGTTTGTATATTACAGTACAGATTATAGGTCTGAGTGTTATTATATCACTCTACGTGTTTGTATATTACAGTACAGATTATATGTCTGAGTGTTATTATATCACTCTACGTGTTTGTATATTACAGTACAGATTATACGTCTGAGTGTTATTATATCACTCTACATGTTTGTATATTACAGTACAGATTATACGTCTGAGTGTTATTATATCACTCTACGTGTTTGTATATTACAGTACAGATTATACGTCTGAGTGTTATTATATCACTCTACATGTTTGTATATTACAGTACAGATTATATGTCTGAGTGTTATTATATCACTCTACATGTTTGTATATTACAGTACAGATTATATGTCTGAGTGTTATTATATCACTCTACGTGTTTGTATATTACAGTACAGATTATATGTCTGAGTGTTATTATATCACTCTACGTGTTTGTATATTACAGTACAGATTATATGTCTGAGTGTTATTATATCACTCTACGTGTTTGTATATTACAGTACAGATTATATGTCTGAGTGTTATTATATCACTCTACGTGTTTGTATATTACAGTACAGATTATATGTCTGAGTGTTATTATATCACTCTACGTGTTTGTATATTACAGTACAGATTATACGTCTGAGTGTTATTATATCACTCTACATGTTTGTATATTACAGTACAGATTATACGTCTGAGTGTTATTATATCACTCTACGTGTTTGTATATCACTGTACAGATTATACGTCTGAGTGTTATTATATCACTCTACATGTTTGTATATCACTGTACAGATTATACGTCTGAGTGTTATTATATCACTCTACATGTTTGTATATCACTGTACAGATTATACGTCTGAGTGTTATTATATCACTCTACATGTTTGTATATTACAGTACAGATTATATGACTGAGTGTTATTATATCACTCTACATGTTGGTATATTAAAGTACAGATTATACGTCTGAGTGTTATTATATCACTCTACATGTTTGTATATTACAGTACAGATTATATGACTGAGTGTTATTATATCACTCTACATGTTGGTATATTAAAGTACAGATTATACGTCTGAGTGTTATTATATCACTCTACGTGTTTGTATATTACAGTACAGATTATACGTCTGAGTGTTATTATATCACTCTACATGTTTGTATATTACAGTACAGATTATATGTCTGAGTGTTATTATATCACTCTACGTGTTTGTATATTACAGTACAGATTATACGTCTGAGTGTTATTATATCACTCTACATGTTTGTATATTACAGTACAGATTATATGTCTGAGTGTTATTATATCACTCTACATGTTTGTATATTACAGTACAGTTTATATGACTGAGTGTTATTATATCACTCTACATGTTGGTATATTAAAGTACAGATTATATGTCTGAGTGTTATTATATCACTCTACATGTTTGTATATTACAGTACAGATTATATGTCTGAGTGTTATTATATCACTCTACATGTTTGTATATTACAGTACAGATTATACGTTTGAGTGTTATTATATCACTCTACATGTTTGTATATTACAGTACAGATTATAGGTCTGAGTGTTATTATATCACTCTACATGTTTGTATATTACAGTACAGAATATTTGTCTGAGTGTTATTATATCATTATATATATATTTATTTATTTTTTCGTTTTTTTTTTTTAGTTTTTTTGTATATTACAGAACAGATTATATATCATGCTACATGTTTGTGTATTACAGTACAGATTATACGTCTGAGTGTTATTATATCACTCTACATGTTAGTATATTACAGTACAGATTATACGTCTGAGTGTTATTATATCATTATATATATATATATTTTTTTTTTTTTTAGTTTTTTTGTATATTACAGAACAGATTATATATCACGCTACATGTTTGTATATTACAGTACAGATTATACGTCTGAGTGTTATTATATCACTCTACATGTTCATATATTACAGTACAGATTATACGTCTGAGTGTTATTATATCATTATATATATATATATATATATATATATTTTTTTTTTTTTTTTGTATATTACAGAACAGATTGTATATCACGCTACATGTTTGTATATTACAGTACAGATTATATGTCTGAGTGTTATTATATCACTCTACATGTTTGGATATCACTGTATGATTATTATATCACTCTGGGTGATATAATATTGTAAATTATTATTATGGTCTTTTATACATTATCCATGCCATCCCCATGACCCTCTTGAGATTATTACCTAAAATCCTCAACTGCTCCTTCCTGGTTACTTTCACGTGGTTCTCCATTGATAGGTGAATGCCCAGTCACCTCTTGGTGTGCATGGACGGACCTTGTGTGTGATTCCTGGCGATGACGTGGAGGTGCAGTACGGTGGCATCTGCTGGGCTCTGGTGATCCTCTAGGACTTGTGGCTGGTGAACGGTGTGGGGAAGCTGGAGGAGGAGGCAGGCGTCGGTACTGCTGAGTTGGAGACAGTAGACCAGGGCAAGATCCCTCAGGCTGAGATCTACCAGACTCAGCACCCGAATACAGAGGAGAGCCTACAGGATGGAGTCTCTGGGATCCCTCTGGCTGGGATCTGTCAGGAACAGAGGAGCCAACAGGGGATAGAGGTCGTACAGATAGCTGTGCCCCAGGGAGGGGAGTGTGGGATCCACTGGATCCCTCAGGTTGAGATCTCCCAGCTCCAGGAGGACTGAGACGAGGTGATGTCAAAGATGTGGGCCTTGAAGGTGGCTCAGGAGACGGGGGTGCCACAAACACACACTGGCTTGTAATGTGAGGATGTGTATCCATCTGAGGGGCATAAATATACCATATATATTATACAAAAATATAATATACACATACATTACACCCACAAATATTCATACATGTATATTTACCAATAGACTCAATAATATACAATATTATACAATACTGTGTTTATTCTTAGCAGTTTCTTTTCTCATTATAGCATGTATATCTTCTGTCGGTGTTACTCTGCTTATCTGAGTCACATGACAGATCTCCTCTCACGCCTCCAAATAATGGCTCTAAAAATAAACTTTCAGCTTTCTGTGCATTTATCAGAATGGAACAAGATAGTGACATTAGAGAGGGAGGAGAGTGAGGAATGAGAAGGAGAGATAGAGAGAGAAGAGAGGGAAGGTGAAACGCATTAAAGGAGAACGTAAACATATAGAGCAAAAACAAGGAAACAGAAAAAGGGGAAAAGGTGAGAGTATACATGGAAGTACAAAGAGCAGAAGATAAAGAAAGAAATTGGCTACACGGAGAGATAAAAGAGATAACCAGAGAAACTGAGAGGAAAATAAAGGGGAAAATACACAAGGGAGAGAGTTACATAACAAAATATGGAGTATTTAAAAAAATACTAAAAAGGATACAGTTTGTAACTGCGGCAGTGATTTGCATATGTCAGTACGTGTGAGTATATTTGCATTAATCTGTTAGTAATAAAGTGTCAAGGTTATGCACGGGTACAAATACAAGTGCATGATTGTGCGTCCGTGTGAGTGTGTCAGTGTTTGTATGTATGTACATTGTGTACATGTATCAGTATGTGCATGACTGTGTACACATATTAGTGTGTTTGTGCCTCAAGTAAGGACCCTGGTAAATCAGAGTTTTCATAAAAAAAAAAACAATTGTGGGTGGTCTCCAATAACAATAACTATTCATCAATAGATTATAGCCCCTATATTTGTACTACAAATACCTTAATTCTTATTTGTATCTAAGTGCCTTGTTCTTGATATTTACAATTCCACAGAAGCGGCATGCAATCTCACACCAGTACAGTCTAATTCTGCCTCTCCACCAGTAACCTTCTCAGCCGCAATGTGCTTTATAGGCTCTTCACATGCTGATTTTATAGCAGCTTCATTTTGATGGCTATTCCAGAACACATCTGCAATTAATTCAAGTGGTACCAAAGCGGTTAGTGCACGTTAGTCGAAACAATCTAATATATAAATCCCATATATTATTATACAGTATGTATAATATGTTAGCCAGCCTATGTGCAATGTCTTACACTATACAACTGATACCTGTGATATCAACGCTCTGTCTTAGAGGACTTCCATGCATTATGCATTGTATAGTCCTAGTGGTCTCTCATCACCAGTGGTCTCTCTCTTCCATTACACTGTATACATGCTGTGGATGCAGGGTTACCTGTCTGTGCTGGCTCTCCCCATCCTGCCTCATGTACCCGGCTATCTCCCTGCATCTCCTGCGGTCCCTCTCCTCTTCCATAGTTGCTCAGCAGATGCTGCTGTCCCTCCTCCTCCTCCCTCACACAGTGCCTTAGTGAGGGTGACGTCAGGGAATCAACCTGCAGGAGGGATTTAAAGGGACAGAAAGACAATTCTTAGGTTTACAGTCACTTCTTGTGCTACATTTAATGTCACTTAAAGTTTAGTGGTGAAAGCTCTGAATGAAATAACAATGCCATAATAATAATAATAAAAATTGAAGGAAAGTGTTAATAAGTAACCTCTTGCCTGGCAGGGCTGGGTTAATGTGCCAAGTCCAGGCACCAGATTCTGTATAAACCTGTCCTGTCTTCCTGCTACCAGCTCTGACAAAGGGGGCGGAGAATGGCACAGGAAGAGTCCCACCCTAAATAAGGAAACTTAAAATAACCTTGAGTGCCCTCTCATACAAAGTGTTGTAAAGACCCATATGTACAGTGCATGAGCATACACGTGTTCCTCTTGTGGAGGGACAGTCTCTCTTTTCAGTGGAAACCCCCAGCCTCTCTTAGCCTCACAAATATCCCTCTTTTGAAGGAAAGTCCCACATTTAAAGACAAAAACTTGTTTTCCAATCCTGATTATGTCCAACTTTCTCTTGATACGCCTGTTGTTTTCTCTCAAAGTGTAGAAGAAAAATGTATGTGTCCCTGTTTTGGTCATTTGAAATGTTGGGGGTTATACGTATGGCTGCCACATCTGGCTGCAATGTATCATCTAATACACTTGTCTAATCCTTATATCATGTGCTATAGCTTGTAACTCCTGCTGCAACAGTGGTTATATATATTCACATATCACTTCTATACAATAGTAATACAGAGAATTATATACTGTAGTTACACTTCTAGCGATATATTACACATTTTAGTAATTATATTTGTAAAACTGCGAGTTGTCACGCAAAGCGAGACGAGCCTTTTGCGGGCTGTAGGGCCGCAACTGCAAACGGCCCTCTGGACTGCCTGGTTCCTGCCAGGGGAGGACTCGCGATGAGCGCTGGAGGCACTCATCGTGAGGCCTCCCAGCCTCGCATCACCCCCAAAGTACCTGGTTAATGCCAGTAGATGGGGGCTGCAATCAGCTCCTTTTTCCGCCCGGCATATTCTAATGACGTGATGCGCATGTGATGGGCGGACAGCCAGAATACGCAATGGAGAGCAAAGAACAGCAGGAGCTCACCGGATCAAGGTAAGTGAGGGGAGAGGGATGGGGGGGGGGGGGGTATTTGGAGAAGAGGAAAGGTATGAGGCCACAGGGGAGGGAGGGGGGGTGGAAGAGACACAAGGGAGGGAGACGAGGGGGGAAAGGAGACACAAGGGAAGGAGATGAGGGAGGAAATGAGTCACAAGGGAAGGAGATGGGGGAGGAAATGAGACACAAGGGAGGAAGTAGACAGGGGGAGAGGCTTGCGATGAGCACCGAAGGTGCTCAAAATTTGGTGGCAAGCAGCATTGCCAGCATTCAAATTTTATTGCCGTCATTTTTGACGGGCAAGTCACTAGTTTTAATATAACAACCAAAGAGATATACATGTAACTTGTGACAGCAGTAACATTAATACATGTATAATTTGGACACATATATACAAACATCACTCTGTTGGACACTCTGTATTATAATGAATAAAACACCTGAAATTGGATATTGGATATTGCAAGTCACCTCATAATATTATATATAATGGCGCTCTGGATGCAGCCACTCCAGTGATCTATTATTTATATATGGCAAAAGGCAGAATGCTGGAATGGTATCTGCATGCAGGGTGACATAAACAAATTGTAGCAATATACAAATATTAACGTGATGAGATAACAGAATGATATAATAACATAATATAGAATATCATTCTGTGGTAGAAATAAATATGCATATTAATTACTTTATAGATTTGCATTTAATAATACATGCAACAATATAATAACAGAAAACAAATGACATATACAATGACATAAGAAATAATGGCAAGTTAGTGCAAGAGTTAAAGGCAGGGGTTGCGGGTGCTTGTGTAGTTATCTGCCCCCTGGTGGTAACTTTATGAAGATTATATCCATTTGTCAGAGTGTAATGTTTGTTACTTTAATTCTCTGGCTGTGAAGGGGTTAATTCCAGAGCTCACAGAGGGGGCTACTTATACTCTTAGTGCTTCAGCCAGAGGCCATCAAACTTGCTACCTCTTTATATATTAATGGTGGATGGGTATGTGCATCTATAAACACTCACATCCCCTTCTGGATCGCTATCTTATCATGGTGAAGGGACTTGTGTACCTCAATGAAGCTGTGAGCTATACTATGTAGGGTTACCCAAGATGGGCAGATCATAGCAGAGAGTTCAGACAAATTGTGGTCCACTGGAGAAAAAAAACTGTCAAACCACTCCAGTATCTTTCCCAAAATAACATATGGATAAGCACAACCAGAAACACAGACAGATATGCCTAGGTGCTGTGGTCCATATGGTCACTGAGAGTTAGACACAACTGAAGGACTGAATAACAACAACAAACACTCATATAATCGACTACATCCACAAAGAATCACAGTTTATCATAGTTCTTTGCAGTAGCCCCCTTCATGATATTCACTAAGAATAATGTATTATCATGAGGTCCATGATGCTCAGTAACTCATCACCCACTTTCCTAGCTTGGTGATTGAAACTGTATGGCGATTGCGGGTAATTCTGAATGTGTTGATTCATTCATTTATACAGTACAATTGATATTGATACGGATTGTGATATATATTGTTATCTCCCATCTTTTATATAATAGAAAGCCAGCAATACATTAATGAATATTTTCGTAACATTTGTACCACTACTATAGAAACATATACAATTATAAAATGAATTATGAGAATAGGCATAGTTCCATGTTTGAGATGGCATGGCAAATACTGTTATTGAATACAGTAATGTTGATCTTAAAGGGCCACTTAATTCAGTACAACATCGTAGTAAAGATCTCCTAAAAGCATGTGGAAATACTTTATGAATTTTTGAAATAGGTGCATTTTTCACTGATAAATTAATCAATTAAATCTATTTTTACCCACAGTTATGTGTAGTAAGCAAATGGAAAAAAAAAGAATTAACCATTAAATAATGCATATGTGCAGAGCTTGGAATGATGGAATCACAGGTAAGATATGGATGAACTGCTTTGTGCATTACTGAGTGCAGGGAAAAACTCCTATCAATTACAGTCCTCACCGCGCGGTTCTATTATCGGTTATTAATAATGCTACAGCTAGTAGGCAGGAGACACTGTTTTTGTAAACAGACTTAAACTTTATTTTTTTAGCTGTTATTAGTGTCATTTAAAAAATGTCATTTGAACATAAAATCTTTTGCTCATTCACACCATGAAGAGCAATGGCCCTTTAACCAGTATTGTATATGCAATATGCCCCTACCTTGTCCTACTGATGAAGGCTCATTAGGGAATGATAGTTAATAGGTATCATAACAAAAATCATGAACGTTGCATTGTCTGCTTATATTGCATTGTGGCCTTTCACAGCCCCTGGGAATCTTAGTGAATTAAGCACTATTGTGTGTGTGTCTGTATGTATAAGCAAATATTGCATGTGTTTGTATGTATATGTTTATATTCAGGGCGTGTGTATGTTTATGAGTATATGTTTAATGTATGCTTGTCACATGTATTTTTAATCTTAATGTTGAACTAAAAAATAGATTTAACTTGAAAAACGCTTCAAGTCTTAAATTAATTTGGCCTAATATGTAAAATACAGTATTTCAAATGTGTCAGCTTCTGTGTAAGGGAAATGATGTTGCACAATGTGCACCGAAATCAAACAATTAGTGCAGCTGCTCAAAAAATAATATAGTTGATTAAATGTGAAAACAAGTAACTTGGCAAAAAAGTTCCAAAATATATAACTAAATGAATATTGGCACAATATAAAAAGTAACATTAAGAACTGATGCCGGTAGCCCACAACTCTATGTTGTAACAAACCAGTAAATTTATCTCAACTTGTGATTCAACATCAAAGGGACATGCTATGCAGTTTATTGTGGCCTATAGCAGTTTCCTTTTTCAAATTGCCCCATACACATTCTTAAAAAAGTTATTATAAACATCTACACAACATTCATGTTACTGGGAATTGATGAAACAAAAACAAACTTGTAAAGTTATTTTCTCTGCCACAAACCAGTCTGCCTGTGGTACTGCACCACTGCACACTTGGAATTACAGGGTTGAGTCACATTATTATGCCTAGATTTGACGTCAGCAGCGCGTGACATGGTGACATGTAAGCATTTTGAAAACATATCAAACATCGCTGTCATGGGTAAAACATGTAATTTACCTGACTTTGAAAAGGGGATGATCAATGACTTTTGGGCTAACGGTGGCAGTATTTCTGAAACTGAGCAGTTTATGAACTGTTCCCGTGCTGCTGTGGTTAAAGTGTACCGTGACTGGACAAATGGCAGCATTGTGAATAAACAGCGTGGAAACTGTTGTGCGCCATTGCTAGAGGTGAACGTTGGCTGTGAATGTGTATGAGGGCCAAGTGACAGGCTACAGTTGAGCAACTCACCCTCCTAAAGAACCAGAGGGCTACCAGACATGTGTGTAAAATGAAAGTACAGCCAATCCTGTTGCATATGGGGCTCTAAAGCAAAAGGCTGGTCACTGCACCCATGGTTATGAGGGTTCATTATCAGAAATGGCTTAAATTTGCACAGCAGTACCAATTGGACTTCTTCTGATTGGCAAAGGGCTACCTTCTCCATCAACTGGATGGTCATTGGCGTCTCAGAGAACAAACACTCTGCAACCATTATTGGGAGAACACAAGCTGGTGGCGGCAGAGTTATGGTCTGTGTAAAGTTTTCTTGGCATCAAGTACACCCATGCATGTTGACTGTCTTCCCTGGAGCGGATGGGATCTTCCAGCAGGAAAATGTCATACAGCCAGAAGATGGCTCCTAATACCCTTGACAACCTTCCAGGATCCTATTGTCTCACTACCGCACCATCTAGCTGCTGTCCATGATGAACACAGAGGTTATTTGGGATATTAGCTGGTGGTCATACTAATGTGACTGGACCATGTGCTTCAAATGTATTGTATTCAAACAGGGGTGCAGGAGCCAACATAATTCTGGGGGGGATACAGCTAATTGTATAAACAGGCTATAAAATAGCTTATATATACATACATACAAACACAGAAAAAACTGGGGGGGATTTGTCCCCCCATCTCCCCTAGTTCCTACACCCATGTATTAAAAGGCATATCTAAGTTTCCCTGTTTTTCCCTCCCTATAATCTAACACATGCTGCTTATATATACCTGGGTCCCACGCCCTCTCCACGCCCTCCTTTTTACCATCTCTGACCATATAACGATTATTCCTGGGAACCTCTCTCTCCAGACACTGATGTCACGCTTCATGTCCCTCACCAGCCTTTTGATAGGGATGTATCCCAAGTCATTTCCTCCCACATGGAATAACACAATCTCCGGCCGACCATCAACCCACTATCTTGCCTCCACCTCATTCCTCTCGTACCAAACCAGCGCACTGCTCTGCGCCCATTAGGTATACTCAACTGCAGACCATCCTTCGAGTTCATGGCAAAACGCTCCGCCCAGTATATGTAGGAGTGCCTGATCACCCAGAGTTGATTCCGAGGGTCTGCAATGGCGTCTGGCAAACCTACTCCAGTGCCACAGAGATACGCAACAACAGCAAAAATGTGACAGGGCGCCGCTTGTCCTTACTCGACTGACCCCTTGTCAGTCCCTTCAGGACCTTTCTTACCAGAAACTCCTTAGTCAAGTCCTTCTGCCCAGCTAGCTTGAACATAAAAGCTAACGCAGTTACTTGACTGGACACTGATGCCGCCGACATACCGGCATCCCTACATTGCAGTATGAACCACAGCAGTATGCTTAACCGCTGATCATCAGACTGCTCATCGCCTGCCGCCGTCACCAAGTCGGCCCACTTAAACCACACTTTCCTGCATGCCGACCATGTTGATGGCGCCAACGAATTCCTGATCAGCGACACTACCTCTCTGCTCCAAGCTCCCATAGCGTGAGCGGGAACTGCTCCCCCGTCGCTGCTGCTTGGGGTGCCAGCTGTCTGAAGCGCCCCCACTGAAAACGAGACAGTGCATCAGCTATACTGTTATCTATGCCCGGAACATGCTTAGCTCTAAAACATATGTTCAAACGTAGGCAGGCCAGAACTAAGTGTCGAAGCAACCTGATGACCGGTATTGATGATGACGTGATGTTGTTTACCGCGTGGACCACTGCCATGTTGTCCGAGAAGAAGATGACGTGCTTATTCTTCAGGTCTTCTCCCCACATACATACAGAGACAATGATTGGAAATAGTTCCAGGAAGGCTAGATTCTTGGTTAGGCCTGCCTCAATCCATTTTTCGGGCCATGCCGCTGCACACCATTTGTCACGGAAATATGCACCGTGAGCCCCCGATGCGTCAGTAAACAAGGCGAAGTGGTGTGGCTGCTTGATACCAACCGTGGCTAATGCGATCCAACGACAAAAAATCCTACCCATGGGAATGATTCTACATGCGAACGCGAGCTTCCCAAGAATAGACTGAAGCCGCCGAAGAGACACCCTCCTCGCACCTGCAAGCGCCGCCAACTCGCCTCTTAAATCGATTACTTTTTCCAGTGGTAAACTGCACTCCATCGTCAGAGAATTTATCAAGATGCCCAAGAAGCTAAGGCAGGTAGTTGGACCCTCAGTCTTCTCGTCTGCCAACAGAACCCCAAAGGAATGCGCCACTCTGGAGAATGTGGCTAGCAGATGCGCACACACTTATTGTCCCCCTGGACCCACGAACAGGAAGTCGTCCAAGTAATGCACCATGCTATCATATCCTGATTCCTGGACCGATACCCACTGCAGGAAACTGCTGAACGTCTCAAAGTAAGCGCACGACACAGAACAGCCCATGGGAAGGCATAGGTCCACGAAGTAGCTGTTCCATAAACTACAGCCTAACAGCCAGTGACTGGACAGGTGAACTGGTAGCAAACGAAACGCCGACTCTATGTGAACCTTCGCTAACAGAGCCCCAACGCCCGCCCTTCGAACTATCTCGGTTGCCGCGTCAAACGACGCGTATGAAACTGACGACAAATTCTTGTCGATTCCATCATTGACTGATTGACTGTTCGGGTATGATAGGTGATGTATTAGCCTAAACTTTCCATGTTCTTCTGCTACACCAGGAATCTCGGCCACTGATTTTAGGTTCGCGGGCTGTGCGGTAAAACATTGATCCACCCTGGACGGAATTATAAAACCCTCACGAAAACCGTCGATCAGCAGCCTTACTGCTTGCCCCTTTCCAGAGACCTTACCGTAGCGTCTTAGCCATGGCAGCATTGCGTCCAGTGATAACGGCGTTGTTCCCTTTTCCAGAGGGCTCACCCTGTCTGCCGGTTTCCTTTGGTTTTCCAAATCTAAGCACTGAGTGGTCAACTCCACAGCCGGAGCAAACGTGCCTATATCTACAGTTGGGCGCCCACTTGCAAACCCCTTCATTGAAGGAGTAGCATGCTCGCCTGATTGCTCCACCCGGCGTGGCGGGATGTCTGGGCCCGCCCCACCTCGAAAGGGCGCCACCGCCCGCATGGGGGTCATTTCATTCAGCCAGTGCGCAATGGCCTTGTCACTGACTTTGTCTAGTGGCCATACACTGACAAAAGCTTTCGTCATACCTCCACCATGCCATACCGCCATAGGTGCGGTGCGCCCCCCGTATCTCGTCGAGGTAAATGAATAGCGCTGAACACTGCTCTGGAAACCTCTCGCCGATGACACACGCCAGGATCGAAAATGCCTGCAGCCAGTTCTCAAACGTCTTAGGAATCTTCCTGAAGCCTTTTCGCTCTGGCTCGCCTAAAACCGGCCCTCTGTCTTGGGTATCCGTGAATCTTGATGAGGGTAGCAATGAGAATATTTCGATAAATTCCAAATCCGCTCCTTTACTTCAACCGGCAGATGAGCACCTAAGCTATCCACGCTGCATAACATCGTCGACCTGACTGAGCTGTCGGATATCTTGACTGCGCCTGGCGCTGCTACCGGGTCTGCGGGTGAAGGCGGTGAGACTAACCCTGAAGCACTAGCCGCCCGGGAGGCACAACTCTTCTCCTGTGCTACAGTACCTTGTCCTCCCCAGGCCTGCCTTGCCAAACCCGACACCCATTCTCCTAAATCTTCATTGTTCAAGTTAACATCATATGACCTCAAGAATCCCTTTAACCCAGCCAGAAATGTCTGTGCCTGCCACTACCAGTGTAGTCCAAAGTGAGTGTCACCTGTATCATGCCTGGCAGGCTCTTGACGTGGCCTCTGTTTGGCTGGATTGTTCCTGTCTCGGGATCTCGGTCGCCTGCTCTTCATGCTAGTTGCACATGATTCCCTCTCCGAACTGGAGTCCGCCCTGACGCGGCGATAAGACCAGCGGCAATGGGAGCAAGATCTGCCCATCGATGATCTGTCAAGGCAAAAAGAACCATGTGAGGGCTGTCCTTGTCTGCCATACCTGTCGTCCCGTCCACTCCCGTCTAGTGATGACTCGTAGTTGGAATACGGTAAGGACAGCCCAGTCAAAGGACTGTCGGCTCTAACCTCCCGAACAGCTCTACCATCTTCTTTTGAAGCCCCTGTCAGTCCTCTGGTATTACTAATTAGGTCATCTACGGCCTGGGTAACCAACCGTCAATGCTTTCCGCATTGGTGGCTGAGAGGCCTGCTTCTTTCAAACTCTGATGGAAGATAAAGAAAGAGGGCTGTACCTTGCTGTTGGCTTCCTTGTTCTCACGGGACGTGGGGATCGTCTTTCTTCATCTCTCCTCATGGTCTCCGCAACCATCTCTTTTTCCACTTTGTTTCTCTTCTTTCTCAGCTGCAACGATGGGGATGGTGGCAAGCCCTGCGAATTCAAGGTTGGCACGTTAACACCACTCCCGCTTCCCTCTAGCCCAACTCCAGGTTGGGGTGTCGGAGCCCTGGTGGCACTTCTTTTAATGTTACCCCTCTGGTTCCTATGAACCCTAGACTCGCTCTGCGGTGGCCGCATGGATAAAGAACCCCCGCTAGAGCGCCGTGGGGATTCGTTCTGAGGGTTGCCGTCTGGCCTAGAGCCACTGCCGGCAGCATAGCTGCGTCTGGATCTCCTTACCTCCTCTCTTGGTTGGTTCTGAGGCCTAGAAAGCCCCCGCCTGACTCTATGGGGAGGAATGGGGCTCTCAATGCCCTTGGGGGAAACAGCCACCACCGACTGTTCCCCCGCAGATAAAGGGGGTTCTTCTCCCTCAATAGAGTCCTCCGCAGGTGCTGCAGCAGCCTTTCCACAGCCCAGACGGTCTTCCAACATCTCACCCCATGGCTGATGGCTCTGGACCGCACCTCCGCCAAGATGCGCTCTAAACCCACTGACTCCCCCACATCCATACCCACAGACAAGGAAGACAATGAGTGCTGAATAATGAAAAAACACACAAACACCCACAGACACCACACTCCCACAAGGCAAACACCTGGGAATACCACCAACTAAACCCCCCCCCCTATAAAAACAGAAGGAAGAAAAGGAGACCCCACTGCCTAAAACCCTACCCTACACTACACTAGAGTGCATTTATGCATTTGCACACAAAAGAACCAGCACTTTGTTCACAATCCGCTGTTCCTGCTGCTGCCTGGTTCCCCGCCTGCCGCGGAGTGAAGCAAAATGGCGCCCGCGCTTGCCTAAGGGGGCGGAGCCACCGCAACCTCTCGCGAGAGGTCCACCCCCGCTTCCTCCGCCGGCACTTGGTCCTACCAAGTCAAGGGACCTCCACTGCAGATACCAGCTCACTGGTTCCGCCCCGGGGGTCCTTCACAAATTACATTAAGTCATTCTATACACATCCAGATTTATTTTATTTAAAAATACAATTTTGTTTTCCACACTTTCCAGAGCTGCTTACATAGGCGCAGTGTACCTCTCAATATAACACTGCATTTGTGTACAGGTTTTAACCCTATATTAACCTTTAAGCCAACAGCACCACAATGAGGTGATCCACACTGCAATGCCTTTGCTCCTCTTCGCTTCCTTGTGCAGGTGACTAGACATCCCTTGATGCCTTCAAGAACAAACTGTCATCACTGCCTGTTATTGGCCAAAATTAAGTGTGAATTGTATGCTAATTTTAGCAGGGATTTAAAAACAAGTAGCGCAAGTATAATAATGTATATTTTGGTATATTGTTATGTAATTATTTTTTCATACACTGCTGATTCTCCTTTAGCAGATGCATTCATAAATCGATGAAACTTAATATGAATTTAAAGCTGAAACCCAATCAGAAACAGTTTGTAAGTTTATGTTGCAGTAACCCTGGCTTGACACCATATGCAAAGTGAGACTAATTGTGACCTGCAATATCATAAGTACAATTCCACTGAATATCTGAGCCAGGGTTAGGCAACCATTCAGTGCAGAGCTTTCATGTATTTACTTCAAAATGCCCAGTAATGCCATGCAAATGTAAAAGTAACAAATATCTCAACCTTCAGTGGCCGATCTGTAATGCATCAATTTACAGCTCTCTCTTGTCTTTCACCCCCTTGATCTACCTCTTTAATTCTGTCTGACACTCTTAATTCCCCCTTGTACTGTATGTATTCCTTCCCTTTAATCTGTCTAGACCAGCGGTTCTCAACCTTTCTAGTGCCGCGATACTTTAATAAAATCTCCTAACTTGTGGCGACCCCTAACAGTAAAATTATTATTATCTCTGTAATTTTGCAACTGTTATGAATATCTGATATGCAGGATGTATTTTCATTCTTACACGTTTAACATAATTAAAGCATAGTGATAAATCCCCAAAACAATATGTAATATATATTGTGAAAGTTAAAAATAGTAAAGTTACAAGAATGGAAATGTTTTTGATCATTATGATTAAATTGTCTGCCAACATGTTAGCTCCACAAAGCGTTCTGTTTTAAAGCACTAGAAAGAATACTTATCATTGCTACCTCTGGCGGACTATCATATGTTAACTTGTCATATTCTCCCACTTTGCTTAGCATATCCCCTGGGTATAACTCCACAGTGAAACGGCTGAACTAAAAGATCTTTGGCAATATGATAAAACATTAGTTTCATGTATTAAAAGCGAAAACTAGTCTTACAACTAAAGATTACTTTACTTACAAAATTGCAACTTTGCTTTAAAGCTCCATATTGCTCTTGCAGTACAGCGACCTCTCTCTACCTTTCAATGATATTGAACTATTCCTCAAAACGACTGATTTCAATCATTTATGAAATCCTTCGAGCTTCAGACGACTGTGACAACCCAAAATATACTCTTCTATAGGAAAGAGCCCTAGATGTTAAAGACTCCCCCTTCTGGATCTCTAGCTTGTTGTGGTGAAGGGGCTTGTGTTCTTTAATGAAGCTGAAGGCTGCTGAAGTTGATGGAATCCCAGCTAAACTGTTCAAGATCCAAAACAATGACACTGAAAGTGTTGCATGCATTATGCCAAGAGTTTGAAAAATGTAACAATGTCCAGTATACTGTAAAATTTCAGTCTATATACCAATCCCCCAAAAAAGCAGTGCAAACGAGTGCTCCAATTATCGAACAATTGCACTAATTTCACGTGCCAGCAAGCTCGGCTCTAACAATATATGGACAGAGAACTACCAGATGTATAAGCTGGTTTTGCAGAGGCACAAGGCATCACATTGCCAATGATAACAGAAACATTTACCTCTGCTTCCTAGACCATTCTACAGCCAGTAGCTGAGCTAGTAAATTGAAGACCCTTGAGCACAAAAAATAATTAAACAATAAAATAGATAGATGTGCCGAAACAGGGGTGAGCCTCGATATAGTTAGATTGCACTGGGGACCCCAGAGAAGAGTACTGGTACACAAGTGGTTGCTCACTCAGCCCTGGTCTAAACCCTTTCACTGTGTGGATCACAACAATATGTAGCAAGTTATTAAAGAGTTGGGGGTACCAGATCATCTCATCCACCTTCCGAGGAATCTGTATATGGACCAAGAAGCCATGGTCAGAACTAAACATGGGACAACAGAATGGATCAAGATCGGGGAAGAGGTGCAACAAGGTTGTATATTGTCACCATATTTATTCAACTTATATGCAGAACACTTTATATATAAGGCCGGACTGGAAGAAACCAAAACAGAAATTAATATTGCTGGAATAAATATCAACAACCTCAGATACACAGATGATACTACTCTGATGACTGAAAGTGAGGAGGAACTAAATGGCCTACTGATTAGAGCTAAAAAAAGTGAATGCAAAAGCTGGCCTACTACTCAATGTTAAAAAGATGAAGATCAGGCAACCGGGAATCTCAGTTTCTGGAAATTGGACAGGGGAAGAAGTGGAGGAAGTGACAGATTTTATTTTCCAAGGATCCAAGATGGTGACTGCAGGCATGCATTTAAAAGACATTTGCTTCTGGAGAAGAAAGCTATGGCAAAGAAAAAAGAAAGAAGAAATTAAATTATCAACAAATCTTCGCATAGTTAGAACTGTGATATTCCCAGTGATAACATACAGATCTGAAACCTGGACCATAAAGAAGGCTGAGTGCCTTAGAATTTGGGGCCGTAGAATTGTGGTGTTGTAGAAAACGACTTAGAGTCCCTTGGGCTGCAAGAACATCCAATAAATCAGTACTACAGGAAATCAAGACAAACTGTTCACTGGAAGGAAGGATCATGAGGCTAAAGCTCAAATATTTTGGCCTTATCATGAGAAGACAGGATTCCCTAGAGAAGACGCCGATGCTAGGAAAAAGGTTGAAGGCACGAAAAGAAGGGGATAACAGAGGGCAGCATGAGCTTGATGAAACTCAGAGGGGCAGTGGCTGAGAGATGTACCTGGTGTGCTGTGGTCCATAGGGTCATGGAGCATGGGTGTAGGAACTGGGGGGGGGGGGGTTTGGGTGTGAGGGGGAAAAATCCCCCCAGATTTCTTTTTGTGTGTATGTATGCATGTAGAAGCTGTTAAGTGTTCTGTATATCAAGTGACCTGTATGCCCTCCAACAACATTGAATCTTTCTACTCTTGATGTCATCCCCAGATCTATCTATAAAATGAAGTAGTTTAATGTTTCTGATTCTACTAGCAGCCTATACATCCCAGGCAGAGGTCTGGAATAGAGTATTACTTCCCACATTAACATAGTTGTCATAACAGAGCAATGGAAAGCCCTACAGTTGTGCATAGAATGAAAATATTTCTAAGGATTATCCCATGGATAATTTAAATTCAAAAAGCAATTTTTAAAACATTCTCTTTTAAATGCTTTTAAAAGTTAGTTGTGTTCCTTGTCCACTAAATGACACCCTCCAATGCCACTAATGGGACATAGACCACATAAGTAAATACATTTAAATATTTAATTTTTATAATTATTTCTGAACTTACTAAAACGTGCTTTGCCCATTATCAATACTAGTTCTTTTAAATAGCATAAAAATATCAGACTGCAGTGTTGCCTTAAGAAATGAGACAGACATAGACATGAGGTTTTCAAAGGAAACAAAATGCTGAGACTGAATTTTAACAAAATTGCTCTTTTTTGTTAAAGGCCAATTTATTCTGTTATATACAAATCTAGATGTGAGGGGAATGGACTTTATTTGAGAGGTAATGAATGACAAAGCAATGTCATATTGAATGACAGGCTGAATGAATGTATGTGATGTGAATGAGTATTATCTGTATAGGAAGTGAATTAACACTGTGTGTATGTCAGCTTCTATTTGATTGCTGACAAGACTACTTGTATTACAATGAAAGACAGCAGAACAGAATAAAAGAAAGAAAAAAAAGAAGCTAGATTGGTTATAGAAAAGAGATAGACTGTGAATAAGCAAGGTAATTACAGTATGGGCCTGTGTCCGGATTGACACTGTGTATGTTAATGCAGATTTATTGTACATTATACAAAAGAGGTACAGTATATATATATATATATATATATATATATATATATATATATATATATAGCACTACTGTCAGTTTGCACGTGTAAAGAATGATAGAAGGATTGCAGTCCACAAATGTGTTGTTAATGCATCAGTGATGCAATTGTATCCAGAAGTATTATTATATACAGTGTGTCTGACAGTGTTATAGTGTGAGTTAGTTGGTAATGCATCAATAATGTAGATACATACAGACCGCAAAATATATTATTTAATATGTCTAACAGTGTCCGTGTGAGATAGCACTCTTGATATATCAGTAATGTAAATACAATGAGGGCATGAGAGTGTTATTATATATACAGTGTGTCTGCCAGTGTTAGGTGTCAATTTAGCTATACTCATGAAGACTGAAAGTATACTATTAAATACAATGTCAGAGTGGGACTAATGTGATAATGTATATACAGAGTCTGAGATATTACCATATACAGAATGTATGGACAATGAAATATATTATTATATACATTGTGTGTGTCAGTATGGGAATGAGGTGGTAAGCTAAACACATTGAGTGGCATATATTACAGTATATACTATGTATAAATGGATTGAAGATGTGTCCATAAATGAATGCAAATGAAAATTAACATTGTGAAATACTGCAGCTCCTTTAATGCAGCTAAGCCCACTTAGTTTCTTATACACGGTTAAGTCACATTATTATGAAGACTAGCTAATATCTAGAATAACCACGGTGTGCAGCACAGAGAGAGTGGTAGTGAGTCAATAGGATGCTGGAAGGTTGGCAAGGGTATCTGGAGCCATGCAGACTGCAGTGCACCAGACAGCTGCTGAAGATTGAGTGGTGGAGGATCCATAAGGCGAACATGGTGATCGTGGTCGTCCCACAAGTGCTTGATGGGGTTCAAGTCTGGGGAATTTGGAGGCCAGGGAAGTACTTGGAAGTCTTCTTCATTGTGCTCCTCCAACTGCTCCTGGACAGCACTTGCCATATGACATGTTGCATTGTCCTGCTGGAAGATACCATTCACTCCAGGGAAGACAGTCAACATGTATGGGTGTACTTGATCTGCAATCATGGATAGATACCCAATCGGCTGTGAGTGCCTTCCAGAGATATGAGTGGACCAATAAAATGCCAAGAAATCATTACCCAGACCATAACGCTGCCACCACAGCTTGTGTTTTACCAACAATGGTTGCAGAGTTTTGTTCTCTGAGGTTTTACACCTGACACACCAACGTCCATCCAGTGGATGGAGTAGAAAAAATGACTCATCAGAGACGGCAACCCTTTTCCAAACAGAAGAGATCAAATTTTGTTACTGTTGTGCAAATTGAAGCCATTTCTGATAATGAACCCTCTTCAGCATGGGTGCAGTGGGCAGCCGTTTGCTTTGGAGCCCCATACGCAACAGGGTTGGCTGTACTGTAATTTTAGACACATGTCTGGTACAGCATGCAAACAGTTCACAAACTGCACGGTTTCAGAAATACTGCCACCAAGGCCAGTGATCATCTCCTTTTCAAAGTCAGATAAATTGCATGTTTTACCCATGACAGCAATGTTTGATATGTTTGCAGAATGCCTATGTGTCACCTTATATACCCACCAAGCCAGCTCATGACACATGCCATATTTCATTGGCTACGTGCTGCTGGTGTCAGAGGTAGGCATTGGTCATAATAATGTGACTCGGCTATGTATATTTACACTACTTTGACATGAACTTGACCTGGCAAGACCCAAAGTCCCTGACCCCCCAAAAAGACACAACACAACTGTTGGAGGTACAACTGGCCGCAGCGAGTTTTATTATTATAATATGCAAACGACATATGTAAATTCACTATAACGGGGGAGGAGCCCCGGGCTTGGCAGTAACCCCATCCCTTGAGCCCACGCTCAAGAGGTTAACCTCTGTGCCGTTGTCACACCTTCCCAGGGGTAGCGACGGCCCCTTCTCACCATTGGCCCAGGCAACTCCCCCACCCGCCACGGCGACCCAGGACAAATCCCCCCTCCCACTCCAAGCCTATTTCCGTTCTATGTACTCCATCTTCCAGGAAAAATACATCCGCATTAGCTTCCTCCAGATCGTGATGGCACAGAGATATCCATCCCATGTTTCTAATGAAGCTCAACATCAGCTTGTTCACTTTCTGCCTGTCCCTGTCCAGGCTACCTGGATCCACGCCCTCCTTTTTATCATCTCTGACCATGTAACGATTATTCCTGGGAACCTCTCTCTCCAGCCACTGATGTCACGCTTCATATCCCTCATCAGCCTTTTGATAGGGATGTATCCCAAGTCATTTCCTCCCACATGGAATAACACCATCTCCGGCCAACCAAAGTGCTGGGTGTACAAGTCCATCAACCCGCTAGCTTGCCTCCACCTCATTCCTCTCGTACCAAACCAGCGCACTGCTCCATGCCCATTAGGTATACTCAACTGCAGACCATCCTTCGAGTTCATGGCAAAACGCTCCACCCAGTATATGTAGGAGTGCCCGATCACCCAGAGTTGATTTCGAGGGTCTGCAATGGCATGTCAAACTTAGTAAGCAACTGAAGCCAGTCGAATGTATAACTTGAAACGGCTCGATTGCCACCTTCCAATCCTCTTAAGCACCTCATCCGGAAGACCCAAACCCACTGCTTCCGTTGCCGCCTCTATGCGGAATGAGTGAGTTCCAAACTCGACCTCACATAATCCCTGTTTGCTCAAACAACATTTGAAAACCTTAGAGAATTGGAAGCGCGACAAGGCGAGCCCGTCCAAGTGTATTAATAACGGCCCGGGCAAACCCGGCCGCCGCTGCAACAGTCGATCCACACAGTCCACTGGGCAACAGTCCGTTCCTACCCGTCTCAGCATGATCTCTTTGCCATGACCCGCCTGGTCTGTCTTGGACCTCTTTAACCATAACACTACCCTGTCACCTTCCACCCATACGTCCTCCACTTGCATGCCTCCCGGGCCGTGCTTGCTAGCCGCAACCAGTTCGCCTAACCTGAATGATCCAAAGAAGGCTAGCGAAAAAGCTGTACGGAACAGCAGTGCCTCGTAGGCCGTGTGGCAAACCTCCTCCAGTGCCACAGAGATACGCAACAACAGCAAAAATGTGACATGGCACCGCTTGTCCTTACTCGACTGACCCCTTGTCAGTCCCTTCAGGACCCTTCTTACCAGAAACTCCTTAGTCAAGTCCTTCTGCCCAGCTATAAAAGCTAACGCAGTTACTTGACTGGACACTGATGCCGCCGACATACCGGCATCCCTACATTGCAGTATGAACCACAGCAGTATGCTTAACCTCTGATCATCAGACTGCTCACCGCCTGCCGCCGTCACCAAGTCGGCCCACTTAAACCACACTTTCCTGTATGCCGACCATGTTGATGGCGCCAACGAATTCCTGATCAGTGACACTACCTCTCTGCTCCGATCTCCCATAGCGTGAGCGGAAACTGCTCCCCCGTCGCTGCTGCTTAGGGTGCCAGCTGTCTGAAACGCCCCACTGAAAACGAGACAGTGCGTCAGATATACTGTTATCTATGTCCGGAACATGCTTAGCTCTAAAACATATGTTCAAACGTAGGCAGGCCAGAACTAAGTGTCGAAGCAACCCGATGACCGGTATTGATGATGACGTGATGTTGTTCACCGCGTGAACCACTGCCATGTTGTCCGAGAAAAAGATGACATGCCTATCCTTCAAGTCTTCTCCCCACATACATACTGAGACAATAATCGGAAATAGTTCCAGGAAGGCTAGATTCTTGGTTAGGCCCGCCTCAATCCATTTTTCGGGCCATGCTGCTGCACACCATTTGTCACGGAAATATGCACCGAAGCCGTGAGCCCCCGATGCGTCTGTAAACAAGGCCAGCTGGATGTTAGACTGACTACACGTGTGGATCAATGCTCTACCATTGAAGGATTCCAAAAACGCCACCCAGACCGCCGGGTCCTCTCTTATAGATGCTGTTATCCTGGCGAAGTGGTGTGGCTGCTTGATACCAACCGTGGCTAACGCGATCCGACGACAAAAATTCCTTCCCATGGGAATGATTCTACATGCGAACGCGAGCTTCCCAAGAATAGACTGACGCCGCCGAAGAGACACCCTCCTCGCACCTGCAAGCGCCGCCAACTCACCTCTTAAATCGATTACTTTTTCCAGTGGTAAACTGCACTCCATCGTCAGAGAATTTATCAAGATGCCCAAGAAGCTAAGGCAGGTGGTTGGACCCTCAGTCTTCTGGTCTGCCAACGGAACCCCAAAGGAATGCGCCACTCTGGAGAACGTGGCCAGCAGATGCGCACACACTTCTTGTCCCCCTGGACCCACGAACAGGAAGTCGTCCAAGTAATGCACCATGCTATCATATCCTGATTCCTGGACCGATACCCACTGCAGGAAACTGCTGAACGTCTCAAAGTAAGTGCACGACACAGAACAGCCCATGGGAAGGCATAGGTCCACGAAGTAGCTGTTCCCTAAACTATAGCCTAACAGCCAGTGACTGGACGGATGAACTGGTAGCAAACGAAACGAAACCTTTTCCAGAGGGCTCCCCCTGTCTGCCGGTTTCCTTTGGTTTTCCACATCTAAGCACTGAGTGCTCACCTCCACAGCCGGAGCAAACGTGCCTATATCTACAGTTGGGCGCCCACTTGCAAACCCCTTCATTGAAGGAGTAGCATGCTCGCCTGATTGCTCCACCTGGTATAACTGGGTTGTCTGGGCCCGCCCGCCCCACCTCAAAAGGGCGCCACCGCCCGCATGGGGGTCGTTTCATTCAGCCAGTGCGCAACGCCTTGTCACTCAACATTGAAATATACTAATATATATCGAACTGTATTAGCAATGTAAATAGGTTCAGAAAGTGAAGATATGATTAAATAAAGTGTATAAATCCAATAGATATGTATTAGCAATTGAAATGCACATGGAACACAGTAGACATTACTTTACACTATATATATGTATTTGAAAAGAGGTCAATTAAAACGGTGTATGATGAAGAAGACAACACTTATAAAGAGAGAAATCTATATTTTGAGGACAGAACAGAGAGTGACATAATAGGCAATTCACATATATTATTTATTTAAATATACAAGGTTTAATACATTTCACGAGAAAATTAACTTTACGAAAATATAGAAATGCAAGGAGATGAGATCATGGTTCACAGTTCAACTGACAACAGTAAAGGAACACAAGCATGCCTGACATGTACATAAGGCTATGGATTCCATCAAAGGAATGGATCCCACTAATTTAATCCTCTGTTAGGGATTCTCTTGGAAGGTGGCTTGGTTCAAGATCTGTGGAGAGCAGGAATGCAGTTACAGGATTTCTGAGTAGCTGGACAAAAGCACAGAGATTAAAAAACCCTCTTTCCTACTTTTCAGAAATACAGCTGACATAGTTGTTGTATACTTTCAAAACAAACAGGAACTTACATACATGGGAGAACAAACATGTGCCAGTAATTCAATTAGTCTGTTGACAAGTAATAAAAGGTAATGCAATTAAGATAGCAAGGCCAACTAACTTAATCACTCAGCAGGTGGTCTTCAATGCTTAATGCCCCTATTGTGTCAGCTTCAAAATGTGCCTCCCAGACTTGTCCCCACAAACAATAATTGGATCACAGTGTTTGAATTCCAAAACTATGCATAAAAAATACATACCAACTTTCGGGATATATAAACATGGGAACAATCAGCACAATAAATGGTTAGCCTTACAATATTTAAAACACGCAGATACAAATGGTATTCACTGGTCATGAGGCCCTAGGCAGTCCAATCAAAAGAAACTATGGTTATCATAAAGGTAGCCTGGGCTAGAAACAATGCTCATGATGTCGTTTCCATCTTGCGCTGGCCTAGGGATTTCCCTGGGAAAGACTGGACTAGGCTCCTTTCAGAAAAAAAGAAGCAGGTACCACAATATTTTATCACAAATTTCTCCCCTAGAGTTTGTATACTTAATGGAACTATTAGTAGTTATATGCTGTTTCATCAATTAATTTCAAATGTATTCAGACATATAATATAGGTCACATAAACTAAGAACGTGTGAAATCTAATAATATACAAAGTCTCTGTCAGCGTATGGTTTTGTACGGCTCTCTCTTCCTCCGCACTCTCTAGATTCCTTGCTTGCTCTACTTTTTCCCCATCAGTTATGTCTTTGGTGCCATTCACTATGCACTTGCTTTCTCTCTCTCTCTTTCCATGTCCTCTCTCCTTTTTTCTCTGTCTCTATGATCTTCCCACTCTGTCTGTGGCTGTGCAGAAAATATTGTATAAACTGTGTAGGCTGGAACTATAGCAGAATACAGACAAGCTCCCATATGTTACATGAAATACAGTATAACACGAAGTTAACTTAATACTGATATGTGTACTACATTTAAACTGAAACATAAAACAAAAAAAAATAAAAACTTTATTAAACATTAAAAAGGATTATCTAAATGTTGATAGTGATACACAATTTATGAAGTCCCAAATCATCAAAAATTACTTAAGACTTACACTTTGCCTTATCCAGGTTCAAGGTATGAGTATAAAACTAATTCAAAGATAGGCTTTAAAACTTCACTGCTGCTTATAATTCATGGCTATTCCAAAACAATATTAGAGATACAATTTGGGTGTAATGTTATATTAAAAGGACACAGAAGTGACACTTTGTTTCATATGTAAATATTAGAAAAGTGAGTGAAATTTTTGATAAATCATCATATAGCCAAATAACAGTGTCTCATTTTCATGACCTAAGCAAGGCCCATTTGGTAGGAGCATATAAGAATTTATACCCCATCACCCATTGAATATAAAATTAGACACAGATTAGACACAGACCATTTCTTGGGAGATAACTGGCCACAGCGTTTATTGGTAAACACAACATGATGTAATAACCATAACGATAAATACATAAATAAACATAACCCCGAGGGGAGGAGCCTGGACAGAGACAGTACACCCTACGCCCAGAAGCCTCATCCAGGGCCTACCGTGTTGGAACATCCGTACCACCGTAGGGTAGGATCTCCCCCATTTTCCACTGTCCCGGCGACTCCCCTCACCACCCGCCGCTGTGACAAAATAAACAAACGTCTGATACCATATAATATACACTTCAATGATACATCTACCACAATGAATACATAGACAACAACTTAATACACAGCTGCTTTTTTTTTTTTTTTTTTTTACAGTACAATATATACAACACGTTAACAACAATACTCTAGGGATGGGTGGGTGGGGATCTGTTCCCATAGCTAGCTGGGGGCGGACTGGAGGAAATTGGCGCTAAACGCCTACATTGCTCCACCTCCCTCAGCTAGCCACCTCCCCGCCCCTACCCGGGCCTGCCATGTCAGGTGGCAAGCCTGAGGTGGGCAACGGGCCCTTCAGTCTATTGAAAGCACAGTTAATCGATTTTACGGCATCTTGTTAATACTTCCTCCAGTTTTTAGCCTGTTCTGTTAAATGTTACAAAACTTGCTTTAATGTAAGTTCATATACTTTATTATTCATGTAAAATAATTTTACAATATTTATATCATGCTTTTAAATATATGATAGGAGATGCAGCATTACCCCTAAATGAGATTGTGTACACAAATAAAAATGACAATTTCAATTTAGGATCCAAATGAGGCAGTGTGTATACCATGAAATGTTTCAACGTGCTTTCCTTCAGTGGCCTCAATAAAGATTTATCCACTTGGTTGCTCAGCAACAGATACTATTTCCAAAGATAATACTAAGGTCTCATACACAACATGGTAACTAGAGATTCACTAAGTGGCCTTCTGATCCTTTTAATAGTATGTGTTTGAGCATTACATAGCTGCTACACAACCTGACACAAGAATCAACAACACATTAACAATCCAGCCATACTTAACACTGCTCTACCCATGAAATAATGCCAGCTTTGAATATGGATTGCAATGGGCCACAGAGTTTATTAAACACATCGCTACACCAAGATAAATCAAGCCACTCATGACTACCAGAGGGCAACTCTCAAAACTACACTGTCATGACCCTGTGGGTGAGGGGTCCACACACACCCCTGGATTGTAAGGATTTGGGTCTCGCTGTGCCCAGCATAAAAATCACCTCTCAGAAATCAGGATACATAATGGTTAAAGGATCAGCCTAGAATTACTAGCTTATTAAAAATAATAAAACCCTTTTCTCTATATCCCCAAAACCTCTTGTCTTCAGCTACAGAAACACACCTCTGGATAGTAAGAATTTGGGACTCCAGGTGCCCAGCATGCAAATCTGGACCACTGACAAAATCATGATACCAAGTGTTACAGGATCAGCCTAGGGTTACTATGGTTAGATAAATAAATAATAAAAAAACTATTTCCACTTGCTCTGTGGGGACCCCAGTGCCCCACAAAAGATATTTTTAATTTCTTTGTTTAAATCCAATATAATTAAAAATGAATAATATAGATATATTTAAGTGTCCTATTTTTTTGGGTCTCCTATTTTTTGGGATCTCCTATTTTTTTGGGTCTCCTATTTTTTTGTGGCATTTGTGCCCCTTATTTACTATGCCCGTTTCCCACAATCATGCTTCAAAAATATCTTAACACCATGTTGACCTTTGTGCAAGGAGCCTCTGAAAATAAACAGGTTGCAAACAGTACAATGTATACACATTTTGTGGTTCAAATATTAAATATAGGATGCAGGAATTATGACAGTAACACTACCTTATTATGTGGCAACATTAAGTAACTAGCTACTTGCCCATCAAAAAAGACAGGAATAAAATTTTAAGGCTGTGAATGCTGTACCTTCGGCGCTCAACGTGCGGAGAGCCTTTGGTGCTCATCACGTGGTTCGCAATGAGCGCCTTTGGCATTCACTGTGAGACTCTCCCTCCGTCTATTGTATAGGTCAGACAAATCGTTGTCCACTGGAGAAGGTACTGCCAACCCACTCCAGTATCTTTGCTAAGAAATCTTTATGGACAGGCACAACCAGAGACATAACGATATGGCACCATAAGATGAGCCCCTCAGGTCAGAAGGCGCCTACCACATTACTGAGGAAGAGCAGAGGTCAAATACAAGTAACACCAGACCTAATTAAGTGGTTGGGCCAAAGCCAAAAGGACATCCAGCTGTGGATGTGTCTGAAGGGGAAAGGAAAGTCTGCTGCTGCAAAGACCAATTCAGAATAGGAACCTGGAATGTTAGAACTATGAACCAAAGCAAACTAGATCAAGAATGAAATGACAAGGCTAAACATTTATGTCCTGGGAATTGGTGAACTTAAATGCACTGGAATAGGACATTTCACATCAGACAAGCGACATATCTTCTACTGAGGTCAAGAATCCCGCTGAAGAAATGAGGTAGCCATCGTTGTCAATCAAAGAGTGGCCAAACAGTGCTCTGTTACAACCCAATAAATGACAGAATGATTTCAATTTGAATTTAAGGCAAGCCATTTAATATCACAGTGATCCAAGTCTATGCTCCAACCACAGATGCTGAAGAGTATGAAGTTGTCCAGTTCTATGAAGACATTCAACACGCCAAAGATATAACACCAAGAAAAGATGTTACTATCATCATAGGAGATTGGAGTGCTAAAGTAGGGAACCCAAAAGACACCTGGAATAACTGGCAAATTTGGCCTTGGAGTACAAAATGAAGCAGGTCAGAGATTAGTAGAATTTTGTCAAGATTATTCTCTGGTCGTAGCAAACATCCTCTTCCAACAGCCTCCGAGATGACTCTACGCATGGACAACACCAGATGGACAACATAGAAATCAGATTGACTATATACCTTGCAGGCAAAGATGGCAGAGCTCTATACAGTCAGCAAAAACCATGAGCTTCTTATTGCAAAGTTTAAAATTAAACTGAAGAAAAGAGGGAAAACCATCAGACCAAGTAGATACAAAATAAATAATATCCCTTGTGAATATGCAGTGGAAGTAACAAATAGATTTAAGGAACTAGAAATGGAAGATAGAATGCCTGAAGAACTTTGGACCAAAGTTTGCAACATTATTCAGGAAACAGCAACAAAGAATATCCTCGAAAGAAAGACAAGTAAGAAGTCAAACTGGCTATCTGATGAGGCTTTAAAAGTAGCCCAGGAAAGAAGGAAAGTGAAAGGTAGCGGAGATAAGAAAAGATTTGTCCAACTGAAAGCAGAATTCCAGAGGATAGCAATAAGAGACAAGAAGACATTCTACAATGAACAATGTAAAGAGATTAAAGTAGATAACAGAATGGGAAAGTCAAGAGATCTCTTCAAGAAAATTGGGAACCTAAAAGGCACCTTTCATGCCAAAGTGGGTGTGATAAAAAGACAAAAATGGTAGAAACTTAACAGAAGAAGATCAGATAAAGAAGAGGCGGCAGGAATACACTAAAGATCTATATAGGAAGGATCTCAACAGCAGTGATGACCTCAATAGTTTGTCCAATGAGCTCTAACCAGACATCTTGGAGAGCGAAGTGAAATGGGCCCTAGGATTTATTTCTAATAATAAGGCTGCAGGAGATGATGGAATCCCAATTAAACTATTCAAAATTCTACAGGATGATGCTGTGAAAATGTTACTTGCCTTATGCCAACACATTTGGAAAACTCTACAATGGCCAATAGACTGGAAAAGGTCAGTCTACATCCCAAAAAAAGTCTGTGCCAAAGAGTGTTCCAATTATTGAACAAATGCACTCATTTCACATGCCAGCAAGGTAATGCTTAAGATTCTACAAGCCCAACTCCAACAATATATGGACCAGGAACTACCAGATGTGCAAGCTGTGTTCTGCAGAGAAAGAGGCACAAGAGATCAAATTGCCAGTGTCCGCTGGATAATAGAGAAAGCAAGAGAGTTCCAAAAAAACATTTACTTCTGCTTCAAAGACTTTTCTAAAGCCTTTGACTGTATGGGACAAAATGTGGCATGTCCTTAAAGAGAGGGGAGTACCAGACCATCTCATCCTCCTCCTAAAAAATCTGTATGTTGACCCTGAAGCCACGGTCAGAACCGAACATGGGACAACAGAATGGTTCAAGATAGAATAAGGAGTGCGACAAGGTTGCATTTTGTCACTTTATTTATTCAACGTATATGCAGAGTACATCATGCGAAAGACTGGACTGGATGAATCCAAAGCCGGAATCAATATTGCTGGAAGGAATATCAACAACCTCAGATATGCCGATGATACTACTCTGATGGCTGAAAGTGAGGAGGAA
The DNA here is from genome assembly GCA_027410445.1 of Discoglossus pictus. Lineage (NCBI taxonomy): Eukaryota > Metazoa > Chordata > Amphibia > Anura > Alytidae > Discoglossus > Discoglossus pictus. The sequence goes on along the minus strand of CM050163.1, from coordinate 397,514,832 downwards.
CTAAAGGACTTATTGATGAGGGTAAAAGAAGAAAGTGCAAAAGTTGGCCTGCTGCTCAATGTTAAAAAGACGAAGATCATGGCAAACTGCAATCTCACTTCCTGGGAAATAGACAGGGAAGAAGTAGAGGCAGTGACAGATTTTTATTTTCCATGGATCCAGGATCTCTGCAGATGGTGACTGTAGTCATGAAATTAAAAGACCTTTGGATCTGGGGAGGAAAGCTATGGCAAGCTTGGACAAGCTAGTTAAAAGTAAAGATATTAAACTATCAACAAAGGTCCGCATAGTTTGAGCTATGGTATTCCCAGTAGTAACATATGGATGTTAGAGCTGGATTATAAACAAGTCTGAGCACCGTATAATTGACACCTTTGAATTGTGGTGTTGGAGAAGACTGCTTAGAGTCCCTTGGACTGCAAGAAGATCCAATAAGTCAATACTTCAGGAAATCAAGACAAACTGTTGACTAGAGGCGGAGATGGATAGATGAGGTCACTGAAGCAATGACCATTAACTTGATGGAGATCAGAGGGTCAGTGACTGAGAAATGCACCTGGCGTGCTGTGGTCCATAGAGTCACAGAGAATCGGACGCGACTAAACAACTACATAGCAACAACAGGCCTGAAGACTCATTATATCACACATAAATTGAAAAACAAAATGCCACAGTCCTTAGAGCAAATCTCATGGTAATAGCCTTAGAAGTTGGCCTAGGGTCCCTAAATCAGAGTCCATGAGTTTAGGGGCTGTTGCAGTAGGATTGTGGATCATAAAGGGCCCTTGCTTATGGGGTTCAGGGGTCTCCCACCCTGGCCCCAAAAAGAGGTTTGTCATACATCAAGATAAATCAAACCACTCGTGACTGGTTCAGACGACTAGCATCTAACAGGGTTACCCATGAACACAGAGGAATATCACATGACAGCCAAGACCAGTCCAGCACCCCATCATAGAAACTACATGTGAAACCTATTTTGGCATTGCTCACCCCCAATAAAGTGATGTACCGATGTAACACTTAATTAAAACCCAGCATAAGGAAAATAAACCATAACTTAAGTGAACCCCGTCACTAAAGAAAAATCAAACTACCTCTTCAATCTCAAATTCCCCATGGTGAAAATACCTTCCTTTTTGCGAATAAAGCTGGCCATCATCTTATATACTTTAATTATCACTATATTCAAGCAGCTGACATTTCTCATTATTTTTCAAGTGTGATTTACTTCTGAAAGTAAAGGTTGTTTTTTGGTGGTGTGCACCGATTACTGTACAGGCAAGGAGTCAGAATCTCATTTAAACAGGGAAGGAGTGAACTTGTGAGCTTGCGAACAGTTCTAGTGTTAAGTGTAGTTCTAATATAAGTGTGGGAGCCTAAATAAAAGGAGGTAGTTTAACGAAGAGGGGACAAATTGTAATACAGAAAAGAGAAGAAAGAAGCAGAAGGAAGGGGAAAGGAGAAATGGAAAGGGGAAAGAAAAAAGCGGGAAGGGAAGACAGGACATTTTTTTTTTAAAAGTTGTATACAAATATATCGATTTTTTATTTTTTCACTGTATTTTTGTAATTGGAAATTATGTGTCAGGCCAGTGGCAACCTCATTCAGTGTACATCCTGCCACATGTCATCACTGCTGGAATAGCTGATCAAGGGTCCATACCTCTGTGACCGGCATTGAGCATGTCACCTCTTTTGAAGCTCAAATTGGAGAACTGGATAGGAGATTTGCATAGTTATATTGCTCCACTGGAAAGGGATTTGGTGCTCACTGAGCATAGTTTAGCTGGGACTAGCATGGAGGGTGGAGCTGGGACTAGTGAGGATGTCCAGGGAGGTAGCTGAGATACAGTTATAAGAGGAAACAGAGGGAACAGGAGGAGGAGGCAGAACAGTTATTGGGAGGGGCTGGAACCGATGGTGTTGGTACATATTGGTACCAATTACAAAGTTAGTGCAAGCTGAAGTGTCCTAAAGAATGATCAGGAATACCTCCAAGGAATACATCCAAGGTAGTATTTTCCGATATACTACCAGTGCTAGCCCAGGGAGACAGTAGGAGGGGTTTGGGTTTTTTACAGAACTGAGCTGACTTCTCACTTGGGTATAATATCTATAGGAGGGATGGGTTGCACCTTAGTGATGAGGGAGCTTGTGTGCTATGGGAAAGAATGGTAGAAAGGCTGGGAGGGGTTAAACTAGTAGGTGGGGGGTGGGACTAGATAGATGTAATGTGGTAGAAAGTGTAGCGGGAATAATGAATTAATTAACCCGTCATGGCGGAGGAGAAGGGGAGAGGCTTAGTATAGTCAATAGGGAGGTATAGCTAAGTAACTAAAGTATAGTGGAAGCCACTTAAATGTGCACATTAGAATTTTTAGCAATTAATGAGAAATGTGATTTAATAGGCATTACTGAAACATGGTGGGATGACTCTCATGACTGGACTGTTAATCTGGGTGGTTATAACATATTTAAGAAAGATAGGGTAAATGGTAAAAGAGGAGAAGGGATTTATCTCTAACATAAGCCTGAATTTAAGCCTATAGTCAGAGAAGATATTTATGCTGGAACTAGCAGTATTGTTGAATCCTTGTGGCTAGATTGAAATTGAGGAACTGCAATTATTGTTACAGATTGGAAATGCAGCTGGTGGTCAAGTTTTATTAATGGGAGATTTTAACTACCCTGTGTCACGATTCCCCTGACCACCAATCCTTTGGACTCTTATTTTTGTGGTTGTGGGACTGAGCTCAGGATTTTACCGTATGTTTTATAGTTATACATTAATCAATGTAACATAACATTTTACATGTTTAATTGTGTCCAGTTAATAAGGAGTTAACTGATTTAGAATGGTATACAGTGATCTGTAACAGACAGTTGAGTTTCAGTTAGTTATGTAATGTGTGTCTCTGAGAAAAAAGCCAGTTTGAAGACAGTCTGTGATGCTTCTGAAAGGAGAAAAGTGAGATAACCCAGTGATCCTCAGATGAGTAATGTATATATGGAATAAGATATCTGGAAGATATATATATGTCAGAGCCCATAGTGAAGAAAATGGCTGCCCTGATCCTGTATAATTAATGAAGTGTGTATATGCTCCTAATAAAAGGGGAGGAAACCAAAGTGTGTGTGTGCTCCTAATAAAAGGGGAGGAAACCCATCTAGAAAATATATGTATATGTCAGCATGCCTAGATAAGATAATAATGAAGTGGAAGTTATGATACCTTGCAAATGAAACATTGTCAATGACTGTAATAACAATTTATACAAAATCCAGGTGACACACAAACTGTTACAGAATTAACCTGCTATGAATTACAACATCAATTAAAGCAGTTCCTGATTTTTATAATGCTGACCCTGAGTACTACTAGTCCAGCTCCCTGATTTCCTGCAGAGCAGAGGTGATTCAAGAAAAAAGGAGCAGGATCACAATTATGATGAAGCAAACAGCACGTTAGGTTGCCATGGAAAATGATCTGGCAGCAGCTCTTGTAGATCAGTGGATGGCATTCCTTGGGCTTCTGCAGGGAGGTGAGCAGTCAAAATGGCTGGAGGGACTGGTGTGGGAGGAGATCACTTTGGAGGAGCAGTTTGATGATCTGATGGAGCCAGTCATTTTTTTGCAATGTCCCTCATACTACAGGGTGGAGTTAATGAAAGGGCTCCAGGGTGTGCTGCAGGGCAATCCAACATGTGGCATTGGGCCTAAAGAATGGGGGGGTGGGGGGTGATCCTGTATAATCAGCGCTGCCAAGAACTAACACTAAAACCAGGGTCCAAGGATGCAGCATTGATTAAACCATTGATCCAGCAAGAGTTGGAGCTGGAAACCAGTTATCTGGAGCTGATGTTGGAGGCAGCCCAGAGTAGGTTCTGGCTCAAAGGGTGGAAGGAGCCCTGCCAATTGGGTGAGGATGGAGAAGATGTATCTTGTCCCCAGGATGCCCTAGAAGCATACAGAAGTTTGGATTGTTTGCCCACCGAGAGCACTAAGTCTTTGGGAACCAGCCTTGTGACCTTGGTAGACCAGGGGGCACAATAATACCCAGTCAGTGACAATCCCATTGCTAATGACAAGGCAGCAGGACAAGAAGAAATAATGACCCAAATAACAATAATGTGCAAGAATAGGAAGAGGAGCTGAAGAGCCTAACAGCTACACAAAGCCCAGGAACTACATGACATACATAAAGAAAAGGAAATGTTGAAGGTTCAGACCCAGGAAAGGCAGCAGAAGCACGAAGAACAAATACAGAGGATCTCATCAGCGGCCTAGAGTGAACAATTGTTAAAAGCCCTTGCAGAGAAAGATAGGATTGGAGGCATTAGCATCAACTGAAAAAATGCAACAGAGAGAGAACAAGACCAAAAAGGAGAGTGACCAACTTGTACATGCAACAGAGAATGAGATGCGGGATGTCCTGCAGCAACTCTTCCCAAATGTGTCTGTTTCATGAAGTGTGCGGCACAGTGAATGGGTTTAGGATTTTGAGAAGCTGGCACTGGTGTGATTGAAAGAAAATGTTGGAGCAGAAGAGGTCAAGATTGCCAGCTAACAAGTAAAACTACAACTGCCCACTTTTGGTCCATAGGCCCATGGAATGTCTTAGTCAATAGAGGACAGCTGTTGGGACTGGCCTGGTTCTGAAGGGTAGTTCTGGCATGGGATCCACTGGTGTCACTTCCAGAATTGTTTTTGCCCCTGGACATTGTACATAGGAAAAAGGACAAAAACTTGCCCTGCACATCCAAAATAAGGCCTCGGGCTGGGCGAGACCTAGATGGACTTACGCATGGACTTCATTTTTGCTACATGCTGGTGTTCATCTGATATAGATGATCCCCGGGATGCTGCATTTAAAGGGGGGAAATAGCTGTCAAGATTTCCCTAACCACCAGTCCTTTGGACTCTGATTTATGTGGTTGTTGGACTGGGCTCAGGATTTTACAGTATGTTTTATAGTTATGTAATATGTTATGTTATGTTGATTACTGTATGTTTAATTGTGTCCAGTTTATAAGGAGTTAACTGATTTAGAATGTTATACAGTGATCTGTAACGGACAGTTGAGTTTCAGTTAGTTATGTAATGTGTGTCTCTGAGAAAAAAGTGAGTTTGAAGGCAGTCTGTGATGCTTTTACAGGAGAAAAGTGAGGTATCCCAGCTATCAGTGAGTGTGAGAAGATTAATATACAGTGCCTTGCAAAAGTATTCACCCCCCTTGACTTTTTACCTTTTTTTTTACATTACAGCTTTAAGTTCAATGTTTTGTTAGTCTGAATTTTATGTAATGGATCAGAACACAATAGTCTAAGTTGGTGAAGTGAAATTAGAAAAATATATACATAAAACGATTAATTAGAAATAGAAAACAGAAAATTGGCATGTGCGTATGTACTCACCCCCTTTGTTATGAAGCCCATAAAAAGCTCTGGTGCAACCAATTACCTTCAGAAGTCACAAAATTTGTGAAATGAAGTCCACCTGTGTGCAATCTAAGTGTCACATGATCTGTCATTACATATACACACCTTTTTTGAAAGGCCCCAGAGGCTGCAACACCTAAGCAAGAGGCACCACTAACCAAACACTGCCATGAAGACCAAGGAACTCTCCAAACAAGTAAGGGACAATGTTGTTGAGAAGTACAAGTCAGGGTTAAGTAAAAAAAAAAATATCCAAATCTTTGATGATCCCCAGGAGCACCATCAAATCTATCATAACCAAATGGAAAGAACATGGCACAACAGCAAACATGCCAAGAGACGGTCGCCCACCAAAACTCACGGACCGGGCAAGGAGGGCATTAATCAGAGAGGCAGCACATAGACCTAAGGTAACCCTGGAGGGGCTGCAGAGTTCCACAGCAGACACTGGAGTATCTGTACATAGGACAACAATAAGCCGTACGCTCCATAGAGTTGGGCTTTATGGCAGCGTGGCCAAAAGAAAGCCATTACTTTCAGCAAAAAACAAAATGGCACGTTTTGAGTATGCGAAAAGGCATGTTGGAGACTCCCAAAATGTATGGAGGAAGGTGCTCTGGTCTGATGAGACTAAAATTGAACTTTTCGGCCTTCAAAGAAAATGCTATGTCTGGCGCCAACCCAACACATCACATCACCCAAAGAACACCATCCCCACAGTGACACAAGGTGGTGGCACCATCATGCTGTGGGGATATTTTTCAGCAGCCGGGACTAGGAAACTGGTCAGAGTTGAGGAAAAGATGGATGGTGCTAAATACAGGGATATTCTTGAGCAAAACCTGTACCACTCTGTGCGTGATTTAAGGCTAGGACAGAGGTTCACCTTCCAGCAGGACAATGACCTCAAACACACTGCTAAAGCAACACTTGAGTGGTTTAAGGGGAAACATGTAAATGTGTTGGAAAGGCCTAGTCAAAGACCAGACCTCAATCCAATAGAAAATCTGTGGTCAGACTTAAAGATTGCTGTTCACAAGCTCAAACCATCCAACTTGAAGGAGCTGAAGCAGTTTTGCAAGGAATGGGCAAAAATCCCAATGGTAAGATGTGGCAAGCTCATAGAGACTTATCCAAAGCGACTTGGAGCTGTGATTGCCGCAAAAGGTGGCTCTACAAAGTATTTACTTTAGGGGGGTGAATAGTTATGCACAATGACTTTTTCTGTTATTTTGTCCTATTTGTTGTATGCTTCACAATAACAAAAATAAAACATCTTCAAAGTTATGGGTATGTTCTGTAAATGAAATGATGCAAATACTCAAACAATCCATGTTAATTCCAGGTTGTGAGGCAAAAAAAAGACGAAAAATGCCAAGGGGGGTGAATACTTGCAAGGCACTGTATGCCGAATTGGACCGAATTTAAGCCAGACCTGTGAAATTCAAGGGGGAAAAAGATAATACCCGAATATAAGCCGCCCCCTTAAAATTGGAGAGAAGACAAAAGTCAATTAGATTCAGGGAATACAATCGTGGGTAACAGGCCTAAAATTACAGGCCTAAAAATGTAGCTTGCAAAACATTAGAATCGATAAAACTGCAAATCGATATTCAATTGCTACAATTACAGACGTCCTGGCTGTTCCCCCGTGCTGTGTGTGCTTTTTTAGTTTTTTTAGTTTTTCGCGGTTCAGCTCTTTTTCCTACTTCGTATTTTTTTTTTCTAACTTCTGAGTCTCGTAATGTTTTTTTTTTTCTAAGTTGCGCGGTTGTCAACTGCTTGCAGCCTAACAGTCTTATTAAATTGTGAATGGGGCAATTGAATAGGGCTCTATATAAGCACATAGCATATTTTTTTTACAGAAGTGTTTAGTTACTGAACTTCTATGCAAAAGCAAGGTCTTCAGTAACTAAAAACTTATTTAAAAAAAAGATGCTATGTGCTTTTATAGAGCCCTATTCAATTTGGCGAATGGCAATTTAATACGTCTGTAAGCTAATCCCGCGTTTCCTAAGTGTTTGTAGGCTTAATCCCGCGTGTTTCATTGCCTCCACTGGTTGCCTCGCTATGCGAGGCTCGCAGGCAATGAGCGCCTTTGGCGCTCATTGCCCAAGTGCTGTGAGTTGTAGTGCCTTAAAGGCTCGCCTCGCTACACGAGGCTCGCAGGCGAAGAGAGCCTTCAACGCTCATTACCTAAGTGCTCCGAGTTAACGGCTCGCCTCGCAAGTGATGAGCGCCTTCGGCGCTTATCGCCTAAGTCGTTCACACCACACAAAGCGTGACGAAGTCTCGTAGCTACAGACCTTGCGCTCCCCCACAACCCCACAGATGCTCAATAGGGCTTAGGTCTGGAGACATGCTTGGCCAGTACATCATCTTTACCTTCAGCTTCTTTAGCAAGTCAGTGTTCATCTTGGAGGTATGTTTGGGGTTGTTATCATGTTGGAATACTGCACTGCGGCCCAGTCTCCGAAGGGAGGGGTTCATGCTCTGCTTCAGTATGTCACAGTACATGTTGGCATTCATGGTTCCCTCAATGAACTGTAGCTCCCCAGTGCCGGAACTACTCATGCAGGCCCAGACCATGACACTCCCACCAGTGTGCAGGACACACTTGTCTTAGCTTTTTGCCGCCACACACGCTTGACATCATCTGAACCAAATAAGTTTATCTTGGTCTCATCGGACCACAGGACATGGTTCCAGTAATCCATGTCCTTAGTCTGCTTGTCTTAAGCGAACTGTTTGAGGGCTTTCTTGTGCATCATCTTTGGAAGAGGCTTCCTTCTGGGACGACAGCCATGCAGACCAATTTGATGGAGTGTGCGGCGTATGGTCTGAGCACTGACAGGCTGACCCCCCACCCCTTCAACCTCTGCAGCAATGCTGGCAGCACTCATACATCTATTTCCCAAAGACAACCTCTGGATATGACGCTGAGCACATGCACTCAACTTCTTTGGTCGACCATTATGAGGCCTGTTCTGAGTGGAACCTGTCCTGTGAAACCGCTGTATGGTCTTGCCCATCGTGCTGCAGCTCAGTTTCAGGGTCTTGGCAATCTTCTTATAGCCTAGGCCATCTTTATGTAGAGCAACAATTCTTTTTTTTCAGTTCCTCAGAGAGTTCTTTGCCATGGGGTGCCATGTTGAACTTCCATTGACCAGTATGAGAGAGTGTGAGAGCGATAACATCAAATTTAACACATCTGCTCCCCGTTCACACCTGAGACCATGTAACACTAACGAGTCACATGATACCGGGGAAGGGAAAATTGCAAATTGGGCCCAATTTGGACATTTCCACTTAGGGGTGTACTCACTTTTGTTGCCGACAGTTTAGACATTAATGGCTGTGTGTTGAGTTATTTTGAGGTGACAACAAATTTTCCCATTTTTTACAGGCTGTACAATTACTACTTTACATTGCAGCAGAGGGTCATTTCTTCTGTGTTGTCACATAAGAAGATATAATAAAATATGTACAAATGTGATGGATGTACTCACTTTTGTGAGATACTGTATATGTATATGTCAGCATGCCTAGGGAAGATAAAAATGAAGTGGATGTTATGATACCTTGCAGATGGAACATTGTCAATGACTGTAATAACAATTTCTACCAAAATATAGAAGACACACAAATTGTTACAGAATGTTATCAGTGCAAGTTTAAATATACATCTAGTGAACCGGTCATGAATGACAACCGCAATTAAAGCAGTTCCTGTCTTGGTGAAAGGATCAAAAGAACCTGAAAGGTCTGCTGTGTAGGTTTGGCCACAACAGCCTTATCAAGCCCGACTGAAGAAAGCAGATCTTCAAGTACTGAAATAAACTGGATGAATGCGACCAGCAGTCTAGTCAACTACTAGAAATGAAGCTATTCTTGGATTTAGTGATCACAAATAATATTGATATAGTATCAAATGTTGAAATAGGGCAACCTTTGGGAAACAGTGATCACAACACATTTTCATTTGAGACTTAATTAAGAAAACTGTGGGTCCAAAAAAAAGTTCTAACACGCAGGCCGGAAACGTGGAGGTTTACAAGGCTAATTTAATCATTTTAACTTTTTAAAACGGATCCCTAATTTAATGAGGCTAGTAGGCCGTTAAAATCTGAGTTTTTTTTGGTTTCACAGTTTTCTTAATTAAATCTCAAAAGAGACTGTGTTGTGATCACTGTCGAAAAATGCCTATGTTTAGTGGAACATGGAACATCACAGCACGCAACCCTTTGATCTGTCCTGCTATGTTCCAATCATGCTATTAAAAATTGCCACGAAGACCACCGTGAGCTAGTCCATAACATGCCAACGGAGCCCAAAGCCCAATGAGTGCTGGGGAGGACTCGCAAAGGCTGCAAAAGCTCTTACATTTGCTCTGTAAGCAGCATAAGAGACACCACTCCGGCCCGCGAACCCCCGTACGGCCCTTAAAGCTTCTTCCTGCTCGCCCAATACATCCCCATGCTGCAGGGGTCCCACGTCAAGTACCCCTCCAGCACCTAAAATGAACCCCCCTATGCTGGGGGTCCCCATTGGGACCCCCGCAGTGTCACTATATCACCCCTTGCAGCAGGGGTCCCGAACAAGACTCGACCGGGAACCCAGCTGCATTTCAAATTCAAATTTTCTTTCCCGTGATCACTAGAAAAATAACCCCTGCCACGGGGTACTATACCCCAGGCACCTAAAATGAACCCTATCACTCATGGGGGTCTATATAGACCCCCATGATCCTCTAATTAACCCCATCAGTCCATTTAGTCCATTTAGTATTAACCCATACTAAACTCTGTTATCTATAACTGTACCCAATAAACCCCTACCCTATTAACCCCTACCTTACATTATTAACCCCTAACCTACCCTATAACATTCCATTAATCCCCTCTAAGTAATAAACCCTATTTAACCCTCACCATAGCTAATTAACCCTATCACTAACCGCTTAACCCCGTCTAGTCCTATGTAACCCCATCTAGTCCTATTAAACCCTAACTGTACCTATTTAACCCTATCTGTAGCCAATAACCCCATCTAGTCCTCTTTAACCCCATCTAGACCTATTTAACCCAGTCTAGTCCTATGTAACCCCATCTAGACCTATTTAAGCCTTTCTAGTCCTATTCCACCCTAACTGGGTCTATTTAACCCCAAATGTACCCAGTAAACCTACAGCCTCATTACCCCTTCCAATCTCTACCCTTTATCACGCCCAACTACCACAACCCACAGAAACCTGCAGACACTTAACTCACAACACCTTTCCAATTTACTGCAACCCCTTCTCAGTCCTCTCACTACCCTCACTTGCCCTGATATTGCTACCACACAATACAATTTGACTCTAAATTCCACCCTGGACTCTCTAGCCCCCATAACCGCAGGCAGACGCCCCCGCTCTCATCAACAACCATGGCACACTACACAAACTCGCTACATCCAGAAGTGCTCCCGTAGCGCTGAACGACTATGGAGGAAATCTCGCTCCTCATCAGACTTCCTTCATTACAAGTTTATCCTACGCTCCTATCACTATGCCCTCAAGCTTGCCAAACAGAGCTACTTCTCATCATTAATATCAAATTTGGCCTCCAACCCCAAACATTTGTTCTCCACTCTTAACACTCTCCTCTGCCCTCCCCCACCTCCCGCCCCCTCCTCTCTTACAGCTGAAGACTTTGCTAGATACTTTAATAGTAAAATTGAAAATATTCATAATGAACTCTCCTCTCAACGCGCCCATATCACACCTTCTCCTCAAAATACAAACAGCAGTCTGCCTTCACCCTTTCCCAAACCTATAGCCACTATAAACTCCTTTAACCCTGTAACTGAGGATGAAGTTGCTAACCTTCTATCAACCTCTCGTCTCACAACTTGTCCACATGATCCTATTCCATCACAGCTGATCCCCCCCCCTCTCTACCACACTTATCCCAGCTCTCACACATCTATTCAACCTTTCCTTAGACACTGGCAAGTTTCCATCACCTTTGAAACAAGCCACAATCACACCCATTCTTAAGAAACCCACATCTGATCCAGCTTCTCCATCTAATTACCGCCCTATCTCTCTACTTCCCTTGGCTTCTAAACTACTTGAGCGTGTCGTCTACACTCGCCTTACACAATTCATTTCCTCCAACTCCCTCCTTGATCCCTTCCAGTCTGGCTTCCGGCCCCAACACTCTACAGAGACAGCTCTCACAAAAGTTACTAATGACCTGCTCAACGCCAAATCAAAGGGTCATTTCTCTATCCTACTTCTCCTGGATCTCTCTGCTGCCTTTGACACACTTGATCATCCTCTTCTTATCCAAATTCTCCACTCTCTTGGCATCCGTGACACTGCTCTCTCTTGGTTCACATCTTATCTAGAAAATCGAACATTTAGTGTCTCCTTCTCTGGCACCTCTTCATCTCCTCGCCCTCTAACTGTCGGTGTACCCCAAGGCTCAGTCCTAGGCCCCCTCCTTTTCTCCATCTATACATCCTCCCTTGGTGCCCTTATACAATCTTTTGGATTTCAGTATCATCTATATGCTGATGACACCCAAATCTACATCTCTGCACCTGAACTATCCCCCTCTCTGCTAGCTCATGTTGCCAATTGCCTCTCGAGCATATCCTCCTGGATGTCTGCCCGTCAACTCAAACTCAACATGTCTAAGACAGAGCTCCTTATCTTTCCACCCTCTACTACAGCTTTCACTCCGCAAATATCTCTCACTGTTGACAATGCCATCATCACTCCCACCTCTCAGGCCCGCTGTCTTGGGGTCCTACTGGACCCTTCCCTCTCTTTCATTCCCCACATCCAATCACTCACAAAATCTTGTCACTTTCACCTAAAAAACATATCCAAAATACGCCACTACCTCACACAAGACACAACTAAAATCCTTATTCACGCTCTTATCATATCTCGCCTCGATTACTGCAACACTCTTCTTGCTGGCCTTCCTATCACCCGTCTGTCTCCACTCCAATCCATTTTGAATGCATCCGCTAGACTCATCTACCATACTAAACGATCAGTGTCGGCAGCACCTCTCTGTCAGGCACTCCACTGGCTTCCCATAGCGTCTAGAATACAATTCAAAATCATGACCCTAACATATAAAGCCCTCCACAATAGTGCACCCTCCTACATCTCTGCTCTCATCCCAAAATACACTCCCACCCGCCCTCTTCGCTCTGCTAATGACCTTCTTCTCTTCTCCTCTCTCATCACCTCCTCTCATTCCCGGCTTCAAGACTTTTCACGTGCTGCCCCTATTCTTTGGAACTCTTTACCTCGCACCACCAGACTATCTTCCTGCCTCAGATCCTTCAAAATCTCTTTAAAAACACATCTATTCAAAAAAGCCTATCATCTTTAGCCTCTTCATTCACTATGCATCTCTCACTCTCCTGTACCTTACCCATACCCTTTAGAATGTCAGTTTGCGAGTTTTAATCTTGTGAGGTGCTTTAGGGAAAGCACAGTGTATATCAGATTGAAAGCTCAATAACAGGGTCTTCCATTATTTTCATTGTGGGGCATTGTTTATACTTGTAGCTAGCCCCTGTATTGCGCTGCGGAATATGTTGGCGCGTTATAAATAAAGTATAATAATAATAATAATAATAATAATAATCCCATAAGCCCCCTTCTACCCTACCCTATTAACCCTTACACTACCTACCCAACTCTATTAACCCCTCCTCTACCCCATTAACATCCCCTCTACACTATTAACCCCTTCTTCCCTGGTAAACCCTACACTACTTTTACTAACACCCCAATAAAATCCCTATTACCCCACCTAATTACAGAAAATAAAAAAAACTTCGATTACACAAAATAAAAAAAGGACACTACTGTAAATAAAAAAGGACATTACTGAAAATAAGAAAAGAACATTGTCAAGAATAAAAAACCTAAGATACCAAAAATAATAAAACCTACTTTACATAAAATAAAAAACCTACTTTACATAAAATAACAAAACCTAAGTTACCAAAAATAACAAAACCTAAGTTACATAAAAAAAAGCATACATTACAGAGAATAAAACATACAATACATACAATAAAAACCCTCAATAAATTCAATGTAACCCCTAAATATATTCAATTTAACCCCTAAATACATACAATAAAAATCCCTAAATCTCACCTAACACAACACCCCTCACTAAACCTTCAATAGGGTAAATAAGGCCACTTATCTTGCCAAAATGCAACAACGGTTTTCTTGCTTCATTGCCGCAGGTCTGGCACCGCTAGGATAAAAAGAAACATTACAATTAGTAACAAAATTATACACAACATATAAACAAGAAATTCTAAATATTACACTTACCTTTCCGCAATGTCCCCGTCCTTCTTAAAGTCTTCTCCGGCAGTGTCCTTGAAAAAAAAACCTGACGCATATGGAGACACTGTGGGGGTCCCGATGGAGACCCCCAGCATGGTTTTAGGTGCCGGGAGGGTACTTGAAGTACCCCTGTGGCAGGGGTTAACACTATGACTGCTGCGGGGGTCCCGATTGAGCCCCCCACAGCAAGGGTTGAAAAGGGGGGCTGCGGAGGACCCCCAGCATTGGGGGGGGGGTAACTTTAGGTGCTGCAGGCATACCGGTTACCCCCAGAGCAGGGATTTCACATTAGTGTGCCATGGGCCTTTTAAGGACCCGCAGCAGGAGATTTGAATTCTTAAATGCAGCAGGGTTCCAATCGGGACCCCCACTGCACGGGTTAATATGGAGACACTGCAGGGGTCCCGATCGGAACCCCCAGCATAGGGGGGTTAATTTAAGGGGCTTGTGTGTGTAGGGCTTGTGTGTTTAACTGCCGCAGAGGTCCTGATTGGGCAGATGTTGGGAGCCTGCGTATTATCATGCAGGCTTTCATTAGCCATGATGGCAATCTGTTTTGCCATTGGCTAATGCTAACATATTGCTACATGCTAGCTTAATTGATATTAGCACTGCCGCACACCCAACGTGCGACAGTATGCGTTGCGTTTTTGTGTCTCTCGCTTATAGCACGCAGCCCCTTCCAATTTAATAGCAACGTAAGTAGAGCAAATCTCGACCACGTAGCCTCTGCGAGGCTCATGTTGGAGTTACTGGGCTCAAATATAATGAGGATGTTAGGACAGCAATATTACGTATACACTGGGACAAACAACTGATGGGTAAAAATACTGAACATAAATGGACATTTAAAAAACTTACTAGATATACATACTTATCAACATATACCATGTAGGAATAAAAGTAGAAGGAGTAAATCACATCCCAAGTGGCTTAACAATGTTTTATAGATCAAGATACAAAGTAAAAACAGGCATTTAAATTATACAAACAAGAAGGGACAGAGACTGCTTCACATAAGTACAAGGAAATCAACAAGGCTTGCAAAAGGGAAAAAAGCTAAAATAGAAAATGAAAAGTTAGTTGCAAAGGAGAGTAAGACTAACCCTAAAATATTTGTTTAATATATTAATGGGAAAAAGGCGAGGAAGGAAGCTATAGGAACATTACAATGTGACACAGGCCGTCTGAAAATTAAATAGGTTCTTTTCTTCGGTATACACAAGGAAGTTACCAGTGGTTGGGTCACTGAAACATAATGGGGCTACACTACCTTCACCGAATAATTGGTTAACGCAGGAAGAAATCCAAAAGTGGTTGTAAAAAATAAATGTTAATAAAGACCCAGGTCCTGATGGAATACATCCAAGGGTACTGAGGGAAACAGGCTCTGTAATAGCCAAACCATTATATCTAACTTTTCAAGATTCACTCAACACAGGGTCTCTACCAGATGACTGTGGAAAAGCAGAGGTAATACCTATATTTAAGAAGGGAGCAAGAGCAATTCCAGGAAATTATAGACCTGTAAACTTCACTTCTGATGTGGGAAATCTTTTAGAAGGGCTCATAAGGGATAATATATCAGAATATATCTATTTGGACATGATTATGAGTAGGAGTCTACCTGGAGTTATGAGGGATAGGTCATGTCAAACAAATCTAAATTAGTTTCTATGAGGAGGTTAGTAGGAACTTGGACAAAGGCAACTCAGTTCCCTTAGTCTTTTGGATGTAGTTCTTTTGGATTTTGCAAAGGCTTTTGATGCAGTGCCACACAGAAGACTATTCTGCAAACTAAGGGATACAGTAATTGCAGTAAATACCTGCTCATGGTTTGAGAGCTGGATAAAAAAGAGAGGAAACAAAGGGTTGGTGTAAATGGAACATACTCATATTGGACTAATGTGGTAAGTTCAGCAGTAGGTTTAACATATTTATTAATGGCTTAGAAGTAGAACTGGAAAGTATTGTCTCCATTTTTGCCGATGACACTAAGGTGTGCAAGGTAATTAAATCATAAAATAATGTACCTTTCCTTCAAAGGAATTTTTATAAATTAGAGGAATGGACAACTAAATGGTAGATGAGATTTAATACAAATAAATGTAAAGTTATGCATCTGGAAAGAAAAATAGCCATGCAATTTATAAACTTATTAATGGAGCAAATCTAGGGGTCTTAGATATTGAAAGGGATTTGGGAGTGCTTGTGGACAACCACCTAGGTAACAGTGCTCAATACCAAGCAGCATCTGCAAAGGCAAGTAAAATATTAGCATGTATTACGAATGGTATAGAAGTGTCCACTAGGGGATGACAGGGTTAACACAGCAGGCTAATCAAGCAGGCCCAGCTGGATTCCACCTTTCAAGGTCTGATTAGCACCCAGCTGAGGGAGAGAGCTCAGTCTGAGCTGGACAGAGGACACCAGAGCCTGCTGTGGAAATCCCCTGCTACAAGGGAGACTTGAAATCCAGCAAGCTTTTGTTTAGACTTTTGTTTTGTTTGGACTTCATCTTGGACAGTGAGGGAACTGCAGCAAAGAGTTAGTCAGTGCTTCTATTTGAAGCTAGGATTTTGTTTTGCACCATTTATGTTATTTTGCTGTACTAAAATAAATACAACTGCTGATATTTTAAAAAGGGCTCCTGAGTACTACATTGTGGTGCTGGATACAATGGCACGAACCCTGAGTGTGACAGCAGTGATATCACATATGGTGGCAGTGTTGGGAACTAAACAATGGAGGAACTAGTGAAGGCCCTAATACAAACCACTGCATGCCAGCCGGAGACTACTCAGCAGTTACTGATACAGCAGGTTCAGGCAGCACAAGTCCTGGCGGAACAACAGGCCCAAGCTGCAGAAAACTGAAAGCTACAGCGGGAAACAAATCAAATCTTGCTTGCCCAGCTACAGCACCTGATACCTGCAAAACCTACCCCGATGCCGGAAAGCGTGGCCCAAAAGACACTGGGCTAGTATAGTTTCTCCGTATTTGTTTGGGGAGGCTCATAAAGCATACCGTATTGGTCTGAATATAAGCCGCACCTTTTTTCCGATTTTTGATCTTGCGAGTTACGGGTGTGGCTTATATTCGTGACCGTAAAAAAATCATTGCCGATTTGCAAACTTTGCTTGTTATGTGTGCGGCTTCTATTTGCGAACGCAAATTACTGCCGATTTGCGCGATTGCGAGTTAAGGGGGGCGATTTTCGTGCTTTAGACTGCGGTATTGAATAGCGATTTACGGTTTTAGTGATTAAAACATCCTGTAAAGCCTGTAACCTGCAAAAAAAGCTACAGTGCTAATTAGAAAGCCTGTTTCTTGCAATGGCTGATCAATTTGAGAGTCTTTTTCTCTCCAATTTTACGGGTGCGGCTTATATTTAAGTACTATCTTTTTTCTATTTTTTCCCCCTGAACTTTATGGGTGTGGCTTATATGCCGGTGCGGCTTATATTCGGACCAATACAGTATTTTGATCTGGACACAGAGCAAGCAATGGATTATGCCAGTCCAAAAGCCGAGATCCTGGGCAGAGCGGGAGTTACCAGAAGCGTTAGGGCACAGAGATTCCACTCATGAAAGTTTGTGGAGAACAAGGACCCTTACGCACAAATGTTTGAATTGCTGCACTTAGCCCAAAGATGGCTACGCCCTAAAACTAATGGACCAGGGAGAATTATGGAACTACTGGTAATGGATCACTATTTGAGGAGTCTACCCCCAGGCTTAAGAGAATGGGTGGGACAAAATGAGCCGGAGAATCCAGATGAATTTATTTAATTGGCAGAAAGATATTTGGCCATGAATGAATTTTCCTGTCTTTCAAAAGTGGAGACCTACGGTATTCAAAGGCGGCCTAATCACCCAAAGGCTCAAACCTCTAACTGGATGAGAATGTCGGGAACTGGACAAAGACACCTGTACCCGGAAGTGAAAAAAAGTCAAAAACAATGCAGAAAGGGCGAGTCCTGAAGAACCCTGGCAAGCAAGGGAAAGTGTTTTTATTGCGGAGAACCAGGACACACAGTGGCTTACTGTCCAAGTAAAGAGGAACCCATGCAATACAACATGGGAGAAAGTCCATACCACTGTAACGTAATTAACCTGGTGGGGGTGACAGAAAAGGGTCATCAGTTTACCAAACCCATAAAGGTTAACGGTAAAGAAACGACAGCCCTAATAGACTCAAGAAGTGCTGTGACTCTATTCTCAGGAAAACTCATAAGACACAGTGAAATAAAAACCTCAAGACGAGTGGGCATAAAATGCATACATGGTACCGCCAATCTCTACCCTATCAGCACTGCAACACTGGAGATACAGGGGAGGAAGATGGTAATCACTGCACCCGTCGTAGCTACCCTGCCTTATCTGGTAGTACTAGGCAGAGACGTTCCCCACTTAAAAGATCTTCTTCCTACTGACCGATGGGGAAAGCAAAAAAAGAACCTGTGGAGAGTGTCCAAACTGCTAACAATTCCATCTGTCCACATCTATCATGCTTAGATGATGGCTTATTCTCCAGACCCGGGAGATGCCGAAAAACAAAGCGGGAAGGTCGAATAGCAAAAAGGATGGACACGGAAATACGAAGGAAAGTTTTTGAAGAAGCTTTAGCTGCAAGCCGAGATAAGGAAAGGGCAAACAGAACGGGTCCAGCTCATGATGAAATGAGAGGCTAATGATGAAAGAGAGGAGGAAACAAAAGAACCTGGAGAGGAAGAGCTGACTCCACAGCAGGCTTCCAGGACAATAATAATTTTGCACGTGACCAGGCTTCGGACCCAATTTTGCAAAAAGTACGAAATGAACTATCGGAAGTGAACGGTGTACCTGTGCCTGACAGGCAAAGGAGACATGGACCTTATTTCATTTTATGAAATGATCTGTTGTACAGAATTGTTCCCTCAGGGACAGAGACACTGGAGCAGCTCCTAGTCCCTAGAGCACATAGAAGGAAAGTCCTTGACCTGGCTCATCGTAACCTCCTTGGGGGACACCTTGCAAAAGATAAAACACTGGGAAGAATCCTGAAAAAAAATTCTGGCCTGGTATACATGCTGAGGTAGCCCAGTATTGTGCATCCTGCCCAGAATGCCAGATAACTGCCCCTCGACCTAAACTATGGGCCCCATTGATATCCTTGCCTATAATTAAAGAACCTTTTGAGAGGATTGCAATGGACCTGGTTGGCCCTCTTGAAAAATCAGCCAGAGTACACCAGTTCATACTAGTAATACTGGACTATGCCACAAGATATCCAGAAGCGATACCACTACGCACAGCAATCTCTAAAAAATATCGCTAAAGAGCTCCTACAGCTGTATTCAAGGGTGGGGATACCCGAGGAAATCTTGACTGACCAAGGGACACCCTTTGTGTCTAGATTCATGAAAGAAATGTGCAAGATCCTACAGGTGAAAACACTAAGAACCTCAGTTTACCATCATCAGATGGATGGATTGGTCGAGCGGTTTAACAAAACCTTGAACATGCTCAGAAAGGTTGTAGCCCGAGACGGGAAAGATTGGGACTTACTTCTACCCTATTTGCTCTTTGCAGTCAGAGAGGTATTGCAAGCCTCCACAGGGTTTTCCCCTTTCCAACTCCTCTATGGTCGCCATCCCAGAGGAATACTGGACATACTGCGAGAAGAATGGGAAGAACAAACCGTGCCCGGTTAGAATATCATAGAGTATATGAGGAAAATGAGGGAAAGAATCTCCCAAGTTGGCCCCCTGGTACAAGAGCACATGGAAAAAGCCCAACAACATCAGCGAACATATTACAACCGCACAGCACAGGTGAGGAAGTTCCAACCGGGAGACAGAGTACTAGTTCTAGTACCCACGGCCGAAAGCAAACTACTGGCCAGATGGCAAGGCCCCTACGAAAAGTTTGAGGTCATAGGAGACGTGGATTATAAAGTGAGGCAACCAGAGCGACGAAGAACAGAGCAAATATACCACGTAAGCCTGCTAAAGCCTTGGAGAGAGAAGATAGCAGAGGTAAATATTACTTGTCTTGACGAAGAGTTGGATGAGGTCGGAGAAACTATTCCGAGCACAGAGGCAATGGAAGTAGAAGCATTTGTGTCACAGGATCTGTCCCCTGAACAGAAGGAGGAAACTTACAAAGTTGTAAACAGAAACAGGGATGTCTCTGCAGAACCAGGTCGCACCACTGCTATTTACCACAACATCATCACTAAGCCCGGGACCAGGGTAAGGATGAAACCCTATCGCATACCTGAGGCTGAAAGAGAAGAAATCAGAGCAGAAGTAAAAAAGATGTTAGATCTTGGAGTTATTGAAGAATCCCAAAGTGAATGGTGTAGTCCTATTGTGATGATCCCAAAGTCTGACGGCACCATCAGATTCTGCAGCAATTTCGGCAAATTGAACTCTGTATCAGAGTTTGACGCATATCCCATACCTAGAGTGGATGAGTTGATAGAGCGGCTTGGGAAAATAAGATTTTTAACAACCCTGGACTTGACAAAAGGATATTGGCAAATTCCTTTGACATAAGCAGCAACAGAAAAAAACATCCTTTTTGAACCCAGATGGGCTCTTCCAATACAAAGTACTACCGTTTGGACTCTATGGAGCTCCAGCCACCTTCCAGAGACTGATGGACAGGTTATTACGTGAACATTCGGAATATGCTACTGCATATTTAGATGATATAATAATCTATACCACAGATTGGGTCCAAAGGTGGAGTCTGTATTAGACACCCTAAGACGGGTAAACCTTACAGTGAACCCTGCCATTGGACTTAGTGAAGCCAAATATCTGGGTTACACTTTTGGATGAGGGATGGTCAAGCCGCAGGTCAACAAAGTGAAAGCAATCCAAAACTAGCCTCGCCCACTGAGAAACAATCAAGTGAGGGCCTTTCTGGGATTTGTTGGCTATTACAGGAGGTTTATCCCACATTTCTCCACAAGAGTCACCCCGCTGACAGAACTCACTAAGAACAAGGCACCTGACGTAGTCAAGTGGAACAAGGCCACTGAGGAAGCCGTGTTAATAACCCTGATTTTGAAAAGGAATTTATCCTACAAACAGATGCTTCAGGAGTAAGACTGGGGGCTGTATTGTCACAGGAGGTGAATGGTGAAGAACATCCCATCTTGTTCCTTAGCCGCAAGTTGATGCCACGGGAACATAAATATTCTGTGGTAGAGCAAGAATGCCTGGCCATAAAATAGGCCACTAATGCCCTCCGGTATTACCTATTGGGAAGAAGGTTCACCTTGGTTTCGGACCATGCCCCTTTACAGTGGATGCACCAGAACAAAGAGAAAAACAGCCGCGTGACCAGATGGTTCCTGTCCCTCCAACCATTCCACTTCCGTGTTCTTCATAGAGCTGGCAGCCTCCATGGCAATGCAGATGCTGTATCCCGCGTACACTGCCTCACTTCGTTGGCCGTTCAACCCCATAGTGTCGAGCTGGGGACGGGGATATGTAACAGAGTCATTGATGAAGTATACGTGGGAGAGAGACTGAGCAGAGCCCTGTGTCCACTAGGGGATAACAGGGTTAACACAGCAAGCTAATCAAGCAGGCTCAGCTGGGTTCCACCTTTAAAGGTCTTATTAGCACCCAGCTGAGGGAGAGAGCTCAGTCTGAGCTGGACAGAGGATGCCAGATCCTGCTGTGGAAATCCCCTGCTACAAGGGAGACTTGAAATCCAGCAAGCTTTTGTTTGGACTTCATCTTGGACAGTGAGGGAACTAGAGCCAAGAGTTAGTCAGTGCTTCTATTTGAAGCTAGGATTTTGTTTTGCACCATTTATGTTATTTTGCTGTACTAAAATAAATACATCTGCTGATATTTTAAAAAGGGCTCCGGAGTACACCATTGTGGTGCCAGATACAAGGGCATGAACCCTGAGCGTGACAACAGATATCACAGTATCCAGGGTCAATATAAAGCTTTGTGAAGTTAACTTTGTGCCAAGAGGTTTTCAACTGGCATCCATTGAGGTTAGAAGTAAAAGAAAATCAACCTTAAAGAGAGACAAGGGTTTTTCACAGTTAGCATGATTAAACTGTGGAATTCTCTACCAAAGGCGGTGGTGACCGTGGATTTGATAACTTTAAAAAAAAAATCCAATTCTTTTTTTTTTTATTCAATAATTTTTATTGACGCAAAAAAAATATTTTAAGAGAAACAGTGAAAGTTACAACCAAGTATATGTAGTGCTGGTACAGTTCGAGGAAACAATACTTAGAGGCAAATACAAGGTGCACCTGCTAGGAACATAGACCTTAATATTGGTTGCCCTGTTTCAGATTTCTATGTGTGTCACACCAATCAACAGTTTTCCATTTTCAAATAACAATTAAAAACAAGAAAAGTCAAAAAACAAGGGTAAAGAACAACAGAAACCACAAACCAGTTAATGTTAGTTATGGTTTACATATTAAAGCTAACTATGCACAGGGTATTTAGTTTAGGATACATAGTTCCTCCCTTCCAAAAATGTCTACGCCCCAATATGGGGTAAGGTGGGTTATTTCAGAATCTTGCAATGTTGGAGTTAAATGCCCCTCTAGGACCCCCGTTTCGTCCCCAGCCCCCCGAGGACCCCCACAGGCTCGGCCCCCGTCAACTTACGTTTGCTCCTGGTCTCCAGTGAGGGTGCCCCGACGTGCTCTCTCAAGCCACCTTTATTCTAGATCCCCCCCTAGCCCTCCCAGTGACACTCTATCCCGGATCTATGCTGTAATTGGAGGCTATCCAGGGTTCCCAGATATCTAGAAAGCTGGTGTAAGTGTCTGAGACTAGGTGGATGAGTTTCTCATTAATCATAATAAAGTTTATTTTGTTTATGATCTCTCTTAGGTTTAGGTTAGAATTTTTCCACTTACTGGCTATATGATTTTTTACCGCTAAGAATATGGACTGGAGTAACCTATCTTGGGACCTGGACAGTGTGAGGGGTCTTTGTCCCAAGAGACAAGTTTCAATGGTGGGGGTTATTTGGGTGAGACTGAGTTTTGAGGCTATTTGGGTTGTCTCGGACCAGATGTCCTGGGCCTTTGGGCACGTCCACCATATGTGGATAAAGGTCCCCATCTCAGGACATCTTGTGGAGCCTAGCTGGGGTAATGTAAGTCCTATGGAGCACTTTCAGGGAAGTTTTCATCAGGCTATAATTGTAGGAGCCTTTCACTAGTCTCTGACTAATATGTCCCCATTTCTTCAGATCCCATGTCTGACCCAGGTCCTCCTCCCATTTTATCAAGGGCTTAGGCTTACTATTGCTTTGCGTGTTGTTAAATTTCTCGTATAATATGCCTAGTGTTCCTTTAGATAGCGGGGCATCCGAGCACATGCATGTCATCCAGTTTGCTTGGGGTTGGCCTAGTGACTTCCCCAGAGTCCATATAAAAAGACTAAATTTACAAAAAACAAAGTGTTCCTTTAGGGGGTGATTAAAGTTGTCTCTAAGATATTCGAAGTTAATGGGTTGGCCCTCTTTGAACCAAGCCCCTACGCTGTCCAACCCATTGGAGGTCCACCAGGCTACTGAGTCCCTCGGAAGATCTTTCGCAAAGAGGGGGGGGGGGGAAGTGGTAATCGATAGGAGCAGAGAGAGGTCAGGAGTCAGGCGCCTTTTTGAGTTCGCCCAGTCCCAGCATCCAAGGGATAGTCTAATCATGGGGTTGCAGTAAGTGAGCGGCTGGCGGTGGGACTTTGGAAGCCATACTACCGTGTCTCACCCCTGAGGGTAAACCTGTTGGTTTTCTATTGCTACCCAGATGGATTGGTGTGCCACTGAGTGCGCTTGGGGTAGAAAGGAGATCTGGGCTGCCCTGTAGTAGAGTTTAAGATGGGGACATGAAAGTCTGCAGTTATTTTTATGCCTAAACATAGTGAGTTTCGGGATTCTGGGAGTTTTAAATCTCCATATGAAACTCATAATTTGCCTTTGTAGATTATCCAGGTCTTTGATGGGGACTTTAATTGGGAGTGATCTAAAATAGTACAGAATTCTGGGGAGTACATTCATCTTGACCGTATGGATCCGGCCAGACCAGGAGATGCAGAGTTTATTCCATCTCTCCAGGTCAGCTGCTATCTCTTTGAATAGGGGCGGGTAGTTTGCCCCATAAGTGTCCGCGCTGTTCGGGGTAATTTTTATTCCTAGGTACTTTAAGTGTTTTTTGGGCCAGTGGAAGTTGAATGTGGTCTTGAGCCTCTCCCTCTCAGGTTGTGTAAGGTGGTGCCCTATAATTTCTGATTTGTCTTCGTTCACTCGCAGCCCGGAAACAGAGTGGAATTTGTGGGCAGGTCAGAGTTCACAGTAAGTCGTCAGCGAAGAGACAACATTTGTACTCTTGGTCTTCTAATTGTAGACCTTGGATCGCTGGGGAAGCCCTAATACTCTGAGCTAGAGGCTCCATGGCGAGGGCAAACAGTAGTGGGGAGAGAGGGCAGCCCTGTCTGGTCCCCCTTTGTATGTCTAATAGCGAGTTCTCTGGCCTGGGAAGTTTCAGGATTGCTTGTGGAGATCTATAAAATGTTTTAAGGAGGTTTAGGAAGTTCCCTCTAATACCAAATTTCTGTAGATCTGCGAATAGGTATGGCCATTCTAACGAGTCAAATGCTTTTTCGATGTCTAAAGCTAGAGTGCAAAGGGGGGTCTTTAAGTGTTTGGCTAGGTGTATGATGTTTAATACTGTCCTGATGTTGTCGCCTGCCTGCCTGTGAGGGATGAAGCCTGCTTGGTCTTTGTGGATTAGACTGGGTAGGAAGCTGGACATCCTTGTGGCCATAATTTTTGCCAGTATTTTGATGTCCCCATTGAGCAGAGAAATCGGCCGGTAGTTTTAACCTCCGTAGGGTCCCTCCCCGTCTTGGGAAAGAATACCAGAGTCGCCTGATTGAGCAGCGGCGGCATCTGTTCTCCCCTCAGAATAGCATTGTACATTAAAACCAAATGGGGAGTCAGTATATCTACAAACTTTTTATAGTATAGGCTTGAAAAGCCATCAGGCCCGGGGGATTTGCCTAGTTTGAGTGTTTTAATGGTGTCTCTGACTTCCTTTTCTGTAACCTCTGAATTGAGTAAGTTTAACTCAGAGTCTCCCAGAACAGGGAGGTCCAGTCCCCCAAGATAGCTTTTCAGGGAGTCCCCAGCCATCTGTGTTTGTGAAGTGTATATCTCTTGATAGAATTTTCTGAAGATATCCTGGATCTTAGCCTATTTGTGATTGTGCCCATTTTAGTTTTGATTTGGGTGACCCTTGCTTGTTGGAATCTGGCATTCAGCCTATTGGCCAATAAGGTGCCCGGTTTGTTTGCCTTCGCCAAAAAATTGCTCTGGGTTTTCCTTAAAGCCTTCTCTGTTTGGGCTGACAGGATGTTGTCTAGTCCTAGTCTGATCAGGTCTATCCGCTGGCGGTTTGGGTTTGACTGCTGTTGCAGATTTAATTTTTCTAGGGTGGCCAGTTCCATGGTCAGTCGCCTCTCCTTTTCCCTTACCTTTCTTTTATATACCGAGGCTAGCTTTATAAAGCTTCCCCTTATAAATGCTTTATGTGTTACCCAGAGCCATCCCGCTCCCGTGGAGGGGCTGGAATTAGTGGAGACAAAGTCCCTCAAGTCTCTGGAGATATGGTCCAGCACACTCGGGATTGACAGGAGCCTATCTTTGAGCCTCCATGTGTATGGCGCTGCAAAGTTGGGGGTTAGGTTCAGGCCTAGTGTGACCTGACTGTGATCTGACCAAGGGTAAGGAACTATGTCCGCGGAAATGGCTTGATCTAGTAGAGAGGCGTCTATAAAAAGGGTATCTATACGTGAGTAGGATTTGTGTGTGGGGGAGTAAAACGTATATTCCCTCTCTCCCCCTCCAGGCATCTACCAGCCCCAGTTTTAGAAGCAGGTTTTTGATTAGCTTGGTTTTGTCTGGGGGTCTGGATTCCCCCTGTTTCCTAGACCTATCCTTTTCTGGGTCTAGCACTAGGTTAAAGTCCCTGCCTATAATGACTTTGCCTAATTCCTGGGAGGCTAGTGTCTCCAGAAGATTTATGATAGCGTTATGCGGGGCTACTGTAGGAGCATAGAGTGACACCAGGGTGAGCTTTGTATTAAGCAGGTTGCCCGTGATAATCACGAAATTACCCTCTTTATCTATTTTTTTGTGGGAAACTTGGAATGGGAAGTCTTTGTGAATTAAAATTGCTGCACCAGCCCTCTTAGTTTTTTGGCTAGAGGTGTGAAAGGTTGGGTAGTCTTTGTGCAGAAACGAGGGGGTCTTCCCCTGCGCAAAGTGAGTCTCCTGGAGAAAGAGGACTGCAGTCTTGTCTTTCTTGTACGTTATGAAGGCTTTCCTTCATTTGTTGGGGGAGTTAAAGCCTCTTACATTGTGTGTAGTAAACGTGTAGTGTGGGTTAATGTGAGAGTGTGGAGGTCTGCAGGGACCCCATTTGAGCTATTACCCCAGATTGCTTGGTGGAGAGCCGGTCACCAAGGATCCGTGCAGGCCAGGGCAACCCCCCCTGGAGAGATGGGCGAGCCAAGTTGGAACACATGTGGACGCCATCGGGAGGGATGGTTGGCAACTTTACCGCAAACAAATTTAACAAATTTAACCTGACAGTATTAAACATAAAGTCCCATATGGGGCTCTAACAGGCATTGCTGAGATTGTCTCAAATAGCAGTTAAATACGTAATCTAACAAAGTTGAGCTTGTATTCTCCTCTAGCAGTCAGCTGTGGTATCAGTAAATTAGCATTGGGCCTTAAACTGTGGGTTAGTGGGGGTCTTAGGCTTTATAAGAACATATAACTATACAGGCTATCTTAGGCCTAGACCACCCTTAGTTAAACACTATACATTGTGGTCTACCACTTATGCTAAAGATATATAGTGACTGCAGCTCCAGGGAGAATAAATAAAAAGAAAAAAGTGCAAACAAACGTCCATCAGTCCCAATTTAGGTGAGTCTTGACGTGCTTGGAAGGTCAATTGTGTGTCCTGGGCTCAGGGTCGGCTGAGTGTCTCTGGTCGCCCCATGTCGGTGTGACTTCTTGGCCGTTGACTAGATTCTGGCCGGTCTTGCTTCGGGCGCCGGTTCTGGAGCCAGGTCTCCCTCAGCTGGTTCCGCCAAGTGAAGACTGTGTAGAAATTTGTCACATTCCTCCGGAGTGTGGATCAAATAGACAGTCCCTTGATGATGGAATGAGAGAGAGAAGGGGAAGCCCCATCTGTATGGAATCTTGCATTTGATCAAGGTAGCAAGGGCCGTTTTCATTGCTCTGCGTTTCTCTAGTGTTCGAGGGGATAGGTCCATGTAGATTTGGAGAGGGGCGCCATCAGGGCCTTTGATGTTAGGTAATTTTCTTGTGGCTTTCAGGATTAGGTCTCTGTTTTTTTTGCCTCAGGAAGCGAACAATTATATCTTTTGGTAGTTCTTGATTTCGTGAGGCCCCGAGGGCTCTGTGGGCTCGCTCAATTTCCCAGGTGTTGTCAGACACCTCTGGTAGGATAAAGGAGATCACCGCTCTTAGATATTGCAGTAGGTCGGGTACCGCGTTTGGGACCCCGCGTACCCTGATGTTGTGTCTCCTCGATCTGTTCTCCAGATCGTCCAGCTTGTCGTCTAGGAGAGAAACTTTTGCCACCAGGTTGTTGATTTCCGCTTTGTCTTGTTCCTGAGCTTCAATTATTTTATCTGTGGTCTCCTTGAGGAGGTTAGTTCTCTGGCCCGGTTCGAATAGGTCATCCCTGATCTCTTTAACTAGCTGTGTTGATTGAGCCTGTAGCATCTGCCCTATGATCTCTAGGGATTTGGCTGAGAGATTCATGTCCTGAGGTGGGTTGAGATCTTCCCCTTCTGCTTCAGGCTGGTCACTTTGTTCAGGAGAGGGGCTGCGGGGCTGTGAGAGGAGAGCCTCTGGTTTGTGGAAGAGCTCCTGGATGCTCTTAGAAGGCACATTTTTCTTTGACTTGCCCATTTTCGCCAAGTCCAGCTCTGGATGAGGATAGTTTGCTTGTCTGCATAAGCTTGTAAATGAGGTAGAAGCCGCCTCTGATTTAAGTCATTTGCAGAGCGGGGGAGAGAGCTAGTGGCAGAGTTAGATAGAAGTATTGAGGCGCCCTCTGGGTCTGTTGAGTCATGCCTGTCGAGAACCCCCTGCCTCTTGTCCCATAGTATTCATGGGGGTGACTGTAAAAGTCCAAACACTCACGTGGTCTTGGTCAGCTCTCTACCTCCGGATTTGCGGTCTGTAAGAGTATATTCTGTTGCCTCTGGCTTTCAGGCTTGTTTGAGGTTTGTAGAGAGCATGCCCTGTTGAGTGCGTGCGAGTGAGCAACCCTTAGTTTGTCTTTAGCTGGACGAGGTGGTAGTCAGGTTATGTTTTAAGTCCTAGTCTTGCTTACAAATGTCTCTGGGAAGTGTATTGAGGTGCTTTCATCCAGCTGTGTTGGTTTGGACCCTCACTTCTTTACTCAGTGCTTCTGCAAGATCAATGAAACCAGTGTCTGGGGGCTAGCTACTATTCAGGATGTTATTCTCCCCTTTTCAGGGTTCCTCTGTTTGTGCCTGGTTCTCTGCACGTTTGTTGCCTTTTTACTAGGCTGTGGAGCCTCCCTATACTGCGCCCACTATTTTAGGATGCTGGCTCCGCCCCCTTCTTCCTCTTCAGTTCTCCCTATGGGAAAATGACTGTTTTTGGCGGGAAAGTTCCCCCCAGGATGTTTGCCTGGGCCTTCTAGGCTCTTGGGCTGCTGGCCTACTTCTAGGGCCTTGGGCTATATTTCCCCCAGTAGGCCCCTGGTCTACCCTTCCAGGGCGTCTTCAGGGCCCAGCAGGGAGAGGAGGGGGCCTCCAGCGGTACCCCTGCTCTTGTGGGGAGAGTTGGCAGCCTCCCAATCTGGGCCCAGGGCTCCGGTCCCGCCAAAGCTCCTCAGGCTTTCAGTTAGGCCTACCTCACCTCCAAGCCCGCTCCGGTGGTGGGCCTGCTCTGTGTGGGGCCCAATTCTTTTTTAAATAAAAAGGGCTTTCATCAAAGAAAGCCCTGGAACTATGCTCCCCCAAAGCGTCCTTACACAGGTGGTGGTTGATTTTAGACATTCTAGGTTCCCAGATCAACAAATTCCCATTAAAAGATGCTAAGAAAGACATTCACACTTTCAAATCCTCCTTCATGGGTCCTTATATCCTGATGAAATGGTGCAGGTGGAGAATGCCCACCATTGCTAGAGCCATTCTTTGACAGATTATCTTATGGGGATGATTTGGCTCAGTAAATTCAAAAGTCCCAGGATAGACTGCAATACCTTTTTGGCCCTCAGTCAGCCAGCAGTTCCATCCTAATTTCGAAGAGCTTGTCACTGGCTAGACTGCCCATCATGGATATATAATCTATACAAATGCCTATGAAACTCAACCTTATTCTTGGGCCTTGTGTCTTGTCCGTGGCTCCTTTCCTGCCCTAGGTACCAATATATATATATATATATATATATATATATATATATATATATATATATATATATATATATATAAAATAAGGTAGCATATTTAACTGAACTGAGCTCCTTATCAATTGCATCATTGACTGTTGTGCCTTTTGGGTACAACAGGTGATGAATCAACCTGAACTTTCCCAGGTCCTACTTGGTTATGAAACTGGAAGAAACGAAAAAGGAGGGAAGATAAAGGACCTGCCATCTTTGACCCAGGTCAACCTTCTTGTGCAATTTTTCTTTAACCACCAGGGGGAACTATATGGCTAATTGTATGATAGGGGACAGAACAACAGGCAAGTTTTTAACTTATCCACTTATAAAGAGTTCAGAATCTCAATTCCTACCTTTGCAAAAAGACGACTGGGAGCAGGAGCAGCAGTTTACCACCTGTACAGTATAATTGTGGGCAGCAGTAATAAGGCCAGTGTAAGCAATTGTAATGTTAGTTCACCATGAATTAACATTAAAATAAATCTGCAGACAGCTGCATATCTTTAGTCAGAAACGATCATTGTAATGCACAGTTCACGTCAATAATAGCCACTGCTGAAACCCTCCTCATAGCTCTCATTGTCTATGTACTACTGAAAGGGTAAGATTTCAATTGGGATAGCATTATTCAAACCTCACCAGGACAGCCAAGTCAATTGTATTGCAGTTGAAATCATCCACTTCCTTTCAGTGGTACTCAGGACAATGAGAGAGGTTGGGATGGGTACAGCAGTGAACATTAATGAGGTAAACAGTGTTTTTAAATTTAAATCTTTGTTGTATTGTTGTTTGAACATGCATAGTTACATAGTAATTGAGGTTAAGAAAAAAAAGACTTTTAGTCCATCAAGTTCAACCTTTTTTTTTAGATCTCCTCTGAACTGTAATATGCAGATTAATTGTTAATTGGTACAGAGGAAGGCAAACAGAAAAAAAAAAAAACAATGAAACTTTGCCAATTTTCTCAAAAAGGTGAAAAAAAAAAAGAATTCCTGACCCCAGATACTGGCGATCCCCCCTGAATCAATACTCCCTCTCTAATTATGCAGGATAACCCTGAATGCCCTTTTTTACTTAAAAATATATCCAATCCCTTTTTAAAGTTATCTATCGAATACGCTGTCATCGCCCTTACTGTGAAGAACCCTTTTCTTTCTTTAAGGCGAAATAATTTTACTTCTAACCTCAAAGGATGCTCTCTTGTCAGTTGAAAGCTTCTTGGCACAAAAAGTTCACTGGACAAAGCTTTATATTGGCCCTGGATATATTTATATAAGGTAATCCTATTCCCTCTTAGACGCATTTTTTCTAGAGAAAATAAGCATAATGTGGTAAGTCTTTCTTCATAACTTAGCCCATCCATTCCCCTTATTAGTTTTGTTGCCCTTCTCTGTACTTTTTCCAGCTCTAAAATGTTCTTTTTATGAAATGGTGCCCAAAATTGTACTCCATATTCCAAATGAAGGTGTACTAGGGAGTTGTATATTAGCAGAATTATATTTGCTTCCCTTGCTTCTATACCCTTCTTAATGCATGCTAATATTTTATTTGCCTTTGAGGTTGCTGCTTGATATTGAGCACTGTTACCTAGGCGGTTGTCCACAAGCACTCCCAAATCCCTTTCAATATCTGATACCCCTAGATTTGCTCCATTAAGATTATAAATTGCATGGCTATTTTTCCTTTGCAGGTGCATAACTTTACATTTATTCGTATTAACTCTCATCTGCCATTTAGTCACCCATTTCTCTAATTCATGCAAATCCCTTTGGAGGGAAAGTACATCATTATCTGATGTAATTAACATGCACAACTTAGGTCCTCTCCTTTTTAACATATTTATTAATGACTTAGAAATAGGATTGGAAAGTATTGTCTCCGTTTTTGCTGATGACTCTAATACTGAACCCTGAGGAACCCCACGTACCACATTAGACTAACCTAAGTATGTTCCATTTGCAACAACCTTTTGCTTCCTGTCTTTTAGCCAGCTCTCAATCCATGAGCAGATATTAACTAAAAATTCCTGTACCCCTTAGTTTGCACAATAGTCTTCCATGTGGCACTGTATCAAAGGCCTTTACAAAATCCAAAAGGACTACATCCACAGAGTTGCCTTGATCCAAGTTTTTACTAACCTCCTCATAGAAACTAACTAGATCTGTTTATCCCTCATAAATCCGTTGACTCCTTCTTATAATCTTGTTTAAACAGACATATTATTGTATACCATCCCTTAATAACCTCTCTCACTTCTGTAGTGGGAAAGCTTTTAGACTTACAGGTCTATAAATTCCTGGATTTTTTCTTTATCCCTTCTTAAATATAGGTGTCACCTCTGCTTTTCTCCAGTCATCTGGTAGAGACCCTGTGTTGAGTAAATCTTGAAAAATTAAATATAATGCTTTGGCTATTACAGAACCCAGTTCCCTCAGTGTATTCCACCAGGACCTGGGTCTTTATTAACATTTAGTTTTTTCAACCTCTGTTGGATTTCTTCCTGCGTAAATCAATTATTTGGTGAAGGTAGTGTAGCCCCATTATGTTGCAGTGTCCCAACCACTGGTACCTCCCTTGTGTATGCCGAAGAAAATAACCTATTTAGCTCATCTGCCTTTTCCTGGTCACTAATTATCAGATGGCTTGTGTCACATTGTAATGTTCCTATAGCTTCCTTCCTGGTCTTTTTCCCATTAATATATTTCCAAAATATTTTAGGGTTAGTCTTACTCTCCTTTGCAATTAACTTTTAATTTTGTATTTTAGCCAGTCTAATAGCCCTTTTGCAAGCCTTGTTGACTTCCTTGTAGTCACGTAAAGCAGTCTCTGTCCCCTCTTGTTTGTATAATAAAAATGCCTTGTTTTTTATTCCATATCTTGATCTTTAAATCATTAAGCCACATGGGATGTGATTTACTTCTTTTACTTTAATTTCCACATGGTATATGGTGATAAGTATGTTTATTTAGTAAGGATTTAAATGTCCATTTATGTTCAGTATTTTTACCTGACAGTTCTCTGTCCCAGGCTATACGATGCATTGCTGCCATTAGACCGTTAAAATCTGCCCTTTTAAAATTGAGAGTTTTTGTTGGCGCCTTACAGTTCGTTTTTAATTCAATTGTGTTATGATCACTGTTTCCCAAAGGTTGCCCTATTTTAACATTTGATACTATATCAATATTATTTGTGATGACTAAATCTGAGATAGCCTCATCTCTTGTAGGTTCTTGTATAACCTGGGCCAGATAATAATCTCTGAGTGTACTCAAGAACCTGCCCGCCCCCCTTAGCTGAACTACTGGTCTCATTCATCCAGTTTATTTCAGAGTAATTACAATCTCCCATTATTCAAACTTGCCCATGCTTAGCTGCATTTCCAATCTGTAACAATAATTGTATTTCCTCACTTTCAATTATATTTGGGGGTTTATAGCATATGCCTACTAATACATGTTATGGGTCTGTAGTTCTGAAGTCCCTGCCATGGTACTTGAGTTACTTAGCAATACCTCCCTATTGACTGTACTAACCCTACCCACATCTTCTCCCCCATGACTAGTTAATTTGTTCCTTTCCCCGTCTATAGTTTCTACCCCATTACTTCTATCTAGCCCCTCCCCCCACCTACTAGTTTAAAAACTACCATCCTTTCCCCTAGCACACCAGCTCCCTCATCACTAAGGAGCAATGCATCCCTGCTATAGAGATTGTACCCAAGTCAGCAGTCAGCCCAGTGCTCTAAAAACCCAGCCCCCTCCTTAGTGCACCACATTTTTAGCCATGCATTAACCTCCCTAAACTCTATCTGTCTATCTGGGTTAGCAAGTGGCACTGGTAGTATCTTGGAAAATACTACCTTGGAGGTCCTTGCCTTCAGCTTATTACCTAGTTCTATAAAATCATTATTTAGGACTCTCCATCTTTCACTAACTGTGTCATTTGTACCAATATGTACCAAGAGCCCCGGTCCATTTCCAGCCCCTCACAATAATTTATCTACCGATCCACAACATGGCAAACCCAAGCACCCGGGAGATAGCAAACTGTTTGATCGTTGGGATCTGGGTGACAAATAACCCTGTCTACCTTCATAATAATAGAGTCCCTAGCACCAAAACCTTTCTGTTGCTCTGCCTATTCTGCCCTCCCACTCCTCCAGTTGATCTGTTCTCTCAGCTGTTAGAGGGAACAGCTCTAACTGGCATTGTCATTCCTGAATTGAAATCCCCAACAGTTTCACTCAATCTGGCCAACCTGTTGGTGTTTGCCAACTCTAAACTGGCCTGCCTCCTCCTTCCCCTTGTAACTGTAACCCAGCTACCTCCCTGGACATTCTCACTAGCCCCATCTCCACCCTCCATGCTAGGCTCAGCTAAACTGTTCTCCATGAGCACCAACTCCCTTTCCAGTGGAGCAATATCACTAAGTGTTGCAATTCTCCTCTCCAGTTCTCCAATTTGAGCTGCCATATAGGCAACATGCTCACACCTGCCAAGGAGGTATGGACTTTGGATCAGCTGTTCCAACAGTTCATACATGTGACAGGGTGTACACAGAGTGAGGTTGTTACTGGACTTACGAATTACAGTGGGGGAAAAAATGTATAAAGCACTACAATCTGCCCCCTTTTCTTTGAACTCCCTTTCTTTTATTTAAACTCCCACACTTATGCATTTGACACTAGACGCGATTGCAAGCTCACAGGTTCACTCCTCCCTCTGCTTATATGAGGTTCTTACTACTTCTTTAAAGAGATGCGTTTTAAGTGAGGTTTTAAAGTTTTGAGGCAAGAGGATAATATGGTGGAGCGAGGCAAGGAGTTCCAGAGACTAGGGGCAGCACGAGAAAAGTCCTGGAGGCAGGAGTGAGAGGAGGTGACAAGAGTTGTAGAAAGAAGAAGGTCATTAGCAGAACGAAGAAGGCGGGTGGGGGAGTATTTGGAGATAAGAGCAGAGATGTAAGAGGGCTTTGTAAGTTAGGGTCATGATTTTAAATGTTATTCTTGAGGCTAAGGGAAGCCAGTGGAGTGATTGATAGAGAGTTGATGACAACACTGAACGTTGTGTACGGAAGATGAGTCTAGCAGAGGCATTCATAATGGATTGAATTGGAGTCGGGTGGTGGGTAGGCCAGCAAGAAGCGAGTTGCAATAGTCTAGTCGAGAGATGATGAGAGAGTGTATAAGGATCTTAGTTGTGTCTTGTGTAAGATAGTGACGAATTCTGGAGATGTTTTTTAGATGGAGAAGACAACATTTAGTTAGTGATTGTATGTGAGGGATGAAAGACAGAGCGGGGTCCAGTAGAACTCCAAGACAACGAGCTTGGGAGGAGGGGGTGATGACGTCGTTGTTGACAGTGAGAGAGATGTGAGGAATTGACGCTGTGGGAGAGGGAGGGAAGATTAGGAGTTCAGTTTAGACATGTTGAGTTTAAGATGGTGGGTGGACATCCAAGAGGATATACTAGATAGGCAGTTGGAGACATGTGTTAGAAGACAGGGGGATAGATTTGGTGCGGAGAGGT
The DNA here is from genome assembly GCA_027410445.1 of Discoglossus pictus. Taxonomy (NCBI): domain Eukaryota; kingdom Metazoa; phylum Chordata; class Amphibia; order Anura; family Alytidae; genus Discoglossus; species Discoglossus pictus. The sequence goes on along the minus strand of CM050163.1, from coordinate 397,479,983 downwards.
AGATTTGGGTTTCATCTGCATAGAGATGATAATGAAGCACAAAAGAGTTTATGAGGGTACCAAGTGAGGAAGTGTAGATGGAGAAGAGGATTGTGCCTATGACTGATCCTTGGGGTACACCAACATACAGGGGGTGAGGAGAAGAAGAGGTGTCGGAGAAGGAGATACTGAATGATCGATTTTATAGGTATGATGAGAACCACAAGAGAGCAGTGTCTCGAATACCGAGGGAGAAGAGGATATGGAGAAGAAGTGGATGGTCGACATTGTCAAAGGCAGCCGAGAGATCTAGAAGAAAAAGAATTGAAAAGCCACCTTTTCACTTGGCGGTAAGCAGGTCATTGGTGACTTTAGTGAGAGCAGTCTCAGTGGAGTTTTGGGGCCGAAAGCCGGGTTGGAAGGTGTCAAGAAGGAAGTTAGAGAAAATAAAGCTGGTAAGGCGGTTATAGATGAGATCCTTTGTTCTATAGAGACAAATACCTAAGATAAGTCCTGGAGCTAATGGATAAAAGGATAGTGGGCTTTAAGATAACAATATACTCCTACATTTTTTTTATCTGAAATATGTGTTTAGGAGTTCTCAGGACAATACATTTTTCTTGCATATACATAAAAAGACACTTATCACCTAACTTGTTTGGTTTATAGTGGTTAATGTCAAAGTTCATTAGCTAATTTTCTGAAAATTCTTTGTGGTAATTTGAAGGTCCAAGAACACCATCTTGTGGTCCAAGGAATAAATATCTCAATAAAAAAACATATTTCCTGTTTGTTAAGCGTTAAATATCTGGTGACATCATAAGAATATTTGATTGGCTGACACACACATGTCCTTATTGGAATTTGTGATAGGCAAATTAAGTTGGGGGTATAATTGAGGGAATCTAGCTGACAGGGGGGAGGTCTGAAAGAAAAAAGGAGGAGAAGAAGCAGAGAGCTGAGAGGACCAAGGACAAGGAGATACACAGACACACTTGGGTAAACTCCTAGAAATAATATACTATATACTTTAAAACTATTGTGATTTTTCCCAACACATAGAAATCAAACATGTATTTTACAAAGAAACTTAGACAGCTTGCTAAGAAAATAATTTACACATTTACATACCAAGAACCAAAATAAAAGAATCCAGGTATGATCTTAAGTATAACATTTCTTTATATGTTATTATGTTATTTCTTTATATGTTAAAATTGGCTAGTTCATTTTATAATACTACAAATATATCAGCTTTTATAGCAATTTAATATTCCGATAACTAATTGTAATGAAAAACATTTTCTCTTAGAGATAACATCTTAATTAGAGATAATACTATGATTTGAATATAAAAATCATATGATATGAAAAGGGTATAATAGTTCATTAAATAGATAAGGGTAAATATACCAAATTAATTAAAACCATCTCTGATGTCACTCTACCATATTTAATTATAGTAAGCATATTGTGCATGTCTTTTATGATTATGTGGATACATTAATAATAACAATTTATAATTGATGTACCTTCATATATTTGTTACAATTATTATACCAAGTTGTTATTAAAATATACTGTATTATTATTTGTATTCCTTTATAATAAAAATATTCTCACATAATACTGTTATGTTTATTTCATGAGGCCAATGCTCTTAATATATAGTGTAATAAGAATTCATAAATTTAACTGGTAAATATGTGAAACATGTAAATTATTAATTAATATTAATAAAGGTTATTGATATTGATTATATCACCATATAAATTGCCAGAACCCACAACATATTATTTTGGAAGCACGTGCTTGAGATTTTATATGCTATATTTTATATTAAGAGGTAAATTGTTATTATATTTACTAGAATGATGCTTAGTGAAGTTTAATTGAACTAAAATTATTTGTATTTTTTTTTTGTTTAAATTTCCAAGATGGCTGACAGAGCCACGCCTAATCATAGCCTACTGGCTGATGTGATTTTATTTTATTTGCAATGAATCTGATACATATTTTTTTATATAAATATATTAGATTAGTTGGTATTTGTTATTAGCAATACATTTTATTTTATAGAGAGGAATATGTGTCTATAAATTGATTCTGAACTCAAAATGTATTATTCTAAGTATTTAGAAAATATATGTATTTTAATAATCCTGACAATAGGTCTCATATCTATATAAAGGGATGTGGTATAAATATCAAGTTATTGTAGGGCTTTACCCCACTAGTAAAAAGCAGTAATAGAAACAGAAACTCAATTACGGTCAGAAAGAAAAGGAAACATCTAAAAATAGAAAGAGAGAGAGAGAGGCATAAAGAGAAACCGGGATAGAGACAGTTTCAGAAAGAGTTGTGGACAAACAATCAAGGAGAGAGAATGAGAGGAAGACATGAACCTACAGGCAATGGAAACAAACTGAACAAGGAACAGCGTGCTGACTAGAAGGTTACCCCCCAACCCACTTCTGCATGCCTCTCAACTGCCCCTCTTTTGGAGGGACAACAACACTTTTCAGGAAAAAAATACTTTCTCTCTTTTGAAGGAAAGTCCCATTTTCTCCAGTTAGTTATTTCGGTTTCTCCCTAAGTCTAGGAGAAGGATAGGAGTGTCAGTTATGCAGAATATACAGCATGTGTGTATGGAGCATTGTGTACAATGTGTATTATGTGTACAATTTGTACGTCATAGAGAATGGTAACAGTAATTTCTCAAGAATATGTGTTACTCTTTGGTCATTTGAAATTTTGTGATGTATGCTTCTGCACAACATAGGGAAGTACACAAGGCCGGACTTACCATTAGGAAGAGTAGGCAGATAATTAGGGGCACTGCCTGCAGCAAGCACCATGTTTGTGCAGTGAAAAATGAAATGACATTCTGAGACTGCATGTGATGAACAGATGAGAGCAGAAGTGTGAAATGTTGGATAGTCCACCAATTATGTGGTATGCATCTAGAATACCCTATACCCTTTACCCCATCTTTGCCAGTTCAAACAACAGACTATTCCGGTAACTGAGAATGATAAAATATGCTATCAAAAAATATTTATTTACAATGATTCTATCACTGTCTTTTTGAGATATTTAACTTAAAAATGACCGTTCAACTGTGGGAGTTTTTTCAATAATGTTACAGATGTATTCAATTCACATGCAATATTAATAACCTCACCCGCAACTCGTAAATCCATGCTTTGTCAGTAAATCACAATGCATAGGATTACAAAAAAAATATTACTGTTCTATGGCTGCAATAGAGATGTGATTGGATAACATTGCCTATACATGGCAGCATGATTCATGCTTTATAAATATTTTGGATAGTTGCAAAATTTGTGGAGATCTTTGGCTTTTTTTTAGGTCTCAGGAGACATGTGGTAGACTAATGATGACATTTTTAGTTGCAAAACAATGGAGATGCCAAAAAGGTGTGTTAAAACAAGGCATTCTTTGCCAACACAGGCTATAGAAAGTACAGTTTCTAACAAGTGTTAAAGGAGCACTGTATTTCATGAAAAAAATAACTTGTGAACTATGTAATAACTAGCAACATTAGCAGCTGAGTTAGCCAAAGACATAAAAAAGATTTTTTTAGCAAATATCTGAATTTTTTGAAGACTCTGTTTATGAGTGCAGGAATGCATTACTATATCTAAACTAAGGGAAGCAGTCTTTTGTTCAACAAGCAACCCTAATATCACAATATCTGGTTAAAGCCCCTATGGAAATTTACATTGATGTATTTCTTCCTGTCGTTAGTCACTGGCAAAGAAAAAGTGTGAAAGACCTATGGCAGCATATTTTTGTGAGGAGGAAGTTCTTCCCAGAAATCAAGTGGAGCGATGATCATACCCCGCCAGTCAAGTTTGGAGAAGTCAGAACTAATGACTGTGACTCTGCAGGAATGCTACCTGGATGTGGATCTTCATCAGATAAGAGGATCCTGGTTTATCAGTATATAACTGGACACTGAGGCTTTGTGCTCCGCAATATAAAAAGAACTTTAACTCTTTGATAAAAAAGATAAAAAGTAGAGTGTGGTTTAATAAGCCATCTTGTTTTGGCCTTCAGTTTCTACTCCACTATATAGGTAACCACAAATATAAAAAGGAAAATAATTTCTTCAATGTAATTAGGAATTCATTGCATGAAAGTTCATCCTTCACAGTGATGGAACACAGCATGTCTATTTCAAACCCTCCTGATAGTGATAATGAATGATAAGTTTGATAACATACTTACTGGGTATTACATTGGAAGGTTGGGATAGACCATAAAAGCTAATGCACAAAAAAAGTAGTAAGCCTGGGTTATTTAGAGGTTTTTTAAAAAATCTATTTGGATTTACAGGATCATAATGTATTTGCTGCAATATGTGAATAAACCAACCACTGAGACCTTTTTTTCTGGGACATGACATTGTACTGAATATATACTAGAAATAGTTGTGCATACCAATTCAGTAGACCTCATTCAGAATACCTTGACCCCATTGCATATCTGGACAGCTCAGTAACGGTTTTGTTCCCTTATGTTGTTTGTGGGTAGAAGTCATATGATGCAGGCTCTGGTAATAGAAATCGCACCACATTGGGGAATGGAAAGTTGCTTCTGGCTGAACTGTGTTGGCATTAGGAGATGCAGTATGAAGAATCACAGCTTACTACCCACCTACCACAGGGAGATTAAATTATTTGCATTGAGAGAATAATATGTTGTAGAGGGAGAACATGTACAGAGGAAAATCAACACAAATTCTCATTTCAGAGAATATATCGCAGGACCTTTTTGTAGCTTCCAAGATGCACATTTCCCACCTCTTCCTCTTGCCTGGTATCTTCACATCTCATTAGCTCATGCAATAACAGAACTAACAAATAAGCAAGTTAATATCCCTGGATTTGTTCAAAGTGATCATAAGCACTTGCACCTGAATTCCTTAAAGGAAGAAGATAACAAAGAGGAGAATGTACCTGAAGTCATAAGCCAAATATTTAGAGCCCTCTTAGTTAGAGGCAACATGTTTCACTCCATAGGCAACATAAGCAGACACATTTTTATTTTACCTAACAAACAATGGCAAACTCACTGTAGGAAAAAAATTGATTGGTAATAGAGGTATAAACAATAAAGGTTACTTAGGAGTACAAAAATGTATTATTTAATAGTTGTATAGAGAAATAATGGATTGTATATTGTTGAAGAGGGGCATGCTCTCCCAATCCAGAGAACAGGCTGGGCCGCATGGGAAGTGCATGAGGGAGGCATGCAGCCCTCGGGCCGCCTGTTGCCTACCACTGCTCTAAATGGGTTGATTTGTTTTGCAAGCTGATATAGTGTGTTGTTGGTATACAGTAAGTTTAAATGATTTAGATACCTTCAATTTTGTTGGTATCAGTTTAGTCTGCCTGGATAGCCCATTTGGATTTTTTAAACTGTGTTCCAAAAGCTTCCTTTCAGTGAGAAACAATTGATGGGTCTCTGCTGCACCATCTGTAAAAAAAAAAATCAAATAGTAAGTCTAGAGATTTTCAAACAGTGTCATAAGTTAATCTATAAGACACACGCTACCTATTAGGGATGAATAATATATTTAAAGGGCAAGTTCCACCTAAAATTAAAGGTCCTATATAGTGTTCATAGTAAATGATTAACAATTATATCAGTGTTTGAAGGAGGCAGCATGGAATGAGCCAGATAGAGTCCCTTCATAAGAGATTTTCCCTCTCCCTGTAGATGGAGAGAAACATGGTTGCTGAAGGCTGCAACACAAAAGTTCAAATGTAAGTTTTAAAGGCTACACTTGCATTTGTTTTTTTTTCTTCAAATACTTAAATGTATTGTCTTATCTGCTATTAAACAAGTGAAACCATATGTTATGACCAATGCAGAGGCCCTTTAAGCTTCTTTTATATGAAATAACCCAACTATAGTATATTAATCTTTGTAAAAATGATGGAACTTGACTAGTTTTCCAGTTATTGTTTCATGTTTGAGGAGAGAGGGAGCTGTCAGTAGAAGAAAATTGTATTTTATTTTTTTACCGACAAACAAAAGTTCAATAATTAAGTGTATATCAGCTAAGTTGAGATGCTGAAGAAAGTACAATTGCAAAAGTGTCAGATACATTCATGTTTAAATTCTTCAGCAGCTCACATCATCTGACATTCAGAAGTATTTTAGCAATTAAAAGCAGGTACTATACTTTTTACAAATTCCTTTTGAACTTCTATAACTATATATTTTCATATGAGAGCAGATTTGGTTTCGGGGAAACACATTCCAGCTTCGGGGTCTATAGTGTTTTATAAATCAAAGAATCTCATTCCTGATATCCTGTCTCTAACCATATATGTACTGTGTGTGTATGACAAAGTGTCAGATATAATATTTAACTAAGTGAAAACAACATTTATATAGGGAACTGAACCCATGATCACTAGCAGCCAACTACATTTTCATAGAGGCAGGCAGAGCTTTAAGGAGCAATCAGGAAGTGCTTTGATAGCTATTTATTCTACTTCTTTATATATAACACAAATCAGAGAACTGCCTCTGATGCTTAGCATTTGCATATGCAAATAAACCTTGTGTTTAGTCACCCCGTGGGTTATGGGACAATCCAGAGAGCACAAGAAGGTGGGAAACTATGTCTGCTTTAGCTGTTCAACACATCCAACGGTCAAAACAGCCTCATATTTTGGTTAGTTTGGCTGGGACCAAACTCATTTACTCCAGGATATTTATTCTTTATGACATAGTTGAACTAAAAGTTGTAGCTCTCTGAGTAGACAAAGTCTTCATTGAGGAAGCCACCTGGTGGGCATGGTGTTATTCTCAGACTGATCATCTATGAACTGTATATATTAACCTGTATGTCTTTCGTTAAAATAAAGAGTAAACCAATGTTTTTAAAACTTCACTTAATGTCCAAACCTTTTTGTTTACACCTATTTTAAGTGAGATGTTCGAGTGAAAGTAAGTGAGAGAGTAATATGTGTAATACCTACCTGGAGATCACCATACATTAAACAGACACTCTGTATAAGCCTGTACTGGTAACATCCAGTTTGTAGGTCAACTTAGACAAAATATGAGCACCATCTGAGCCTACCCTGTTTATGTGCATTCAATAGAACGCCCTTCTCTAGACAAAGTCCCAGCATTGTCATAGCCTGCCCTGATAACATGCAGTCATTAACTAAGTGATTGTTAATATGTTTGTGAGAGAGTTTTAGCAAGAGTGTGAATAAATCAGCCGCAGATTATCACCCCTTCTTCATAGCAATAACATCACCCTGGCACTGTCTAAACAATCCAAATAATAAGTTCATCTTACTGTCAGTATGGTGCATTTCTCGACCAAATGTCAAACATAAAGTTAAATTTGAAGAGAGAAATGATTCTAAGGAAGTAGCAGCAACAAAAAACATATGGCAGCTGACTGCAAATGGAAAACCCAGATTGCATTATTATAGCCTGTAAATTTAGATATGTCTTTGATCCATAAAAAAGTGAGATAAAATCCAATGGGAGTAAGAAAATAAAATTATCCAAAATATTCTTTTAAGTAATCACCTTTATGCATTGAAGTACTTTCAGATGAAATTGTAGAGCTTTACCACATAACTCTAAGAGACATAAAGGGCAAATTATTCTATCACGCATTTAAAAAAGCATGTTTTTAGAATTATACAAGATTCTTTATCATGAAAATAATTTTAGTAAAACTTGTATAAACTTATTAGAAACTAACAGGAAATCCCACAGGAAATAACTATGAGCAGAGTATGCACAACTCGAGATTTCATTGGCACACTTATCACTCATACAGTTATACTGCTGCATATTGGCTGACAAGGTCAAACATGCAAAAACAGTTATACATTAAAAGCAGTATATTCTGCTCCATGACCTTCATATTCTAAAATAAACCCTCTGTTCAATATTATCAAATGTCATCTTTCAGATGCAAAAAAGAAAAAAATGCTTTAATTGATCTTAAATATGCCACTACTGATTATCTCTAGGGACGTACTAAAATACAAGATTCCATATCCATCCAAGCTAGGTTACAAGCTGCTGCCTTGTGAAAGCGTCCTGTCTTGCCAAATGTTCTGTAGCTCTGGCAGGGAAAGCTAAATAACTTCACTTAGATACTGGAGATCTTCAAACAATTCATAATAGTCAATAACAAAAAAATACTGCTTGCGTGAGATTTTCTTTAATAGAGTAACAAATTATCCTCTTCCTTCTCCCCCAAGAGCCCTCTCTCCTCCCTTGCCCTGCTCAGTACTACTGTTTAAAAAAGTAGAGTACACTGTGATACCTTTAATAGCTAACTAAAATGGATTACAGTGCAAATGTTTGGGATCTCATGATCTCTTTATCTTGAAAAAGAGATCCCACAAACTTGCACTGCAATCCCACTAAGCCATTAAAGGTATCACTCTGTTTTCTGTTTGTTTTTTATTTGGCTAACCCAATATTACTTGATTGCTTACTTTAAGATTGTATGGTTTTACTACACATTTCAGGTTTCTCAGATCTCATGTCTGCCTTCCCCACTTCACGTTCTACAGAAATAGCTCTGATAAAGATAACTACTGATTACACAGGGCCAAAAAGTATGTCCAGTACTCAATTCTTACACTGATTGACATATAAGCTGCCTTTGACATTGCTTATCACACTTCCCCATTATTTACAGTATTGGTATCTGGAACCAAGATCTGGTTCCTCTTATCTCAACACTTGGACTTTCATTGTCATTTCTACAACACCTCTTCATCCCCTGACATGGTCTGTGATGAGTTCACCAAGGGACAGAGTGTAAAGAGAGAAGAGAAGTTGACCCATCACATCCTTTGGTTTCAAATACCATCTCTTTGCTGATTGCATACAACTCTACTTTTCTACTCCAGACCTTATACCTGTGCATCACATCCTTTGGTTTCAAATACCAACTCTATGATGATTGCAAACAACTCTACTTTTCTACTCCAGGGTTTATACCTGCATTTTAAAGATAAGGTGGCAGAGTGTCTTAATACAGGTGGAATCTGGATGGCCCTCTTGTTTTCAACCTAAAATTGCAAAAACAGAATTTGCATTATTATTTTGTCCCGAACTTGGCCCTATTTTCCTATTCACTATCAAGCTCAGTGGCGCAATCATCCACCCAGTAATTAAAGCAATCTGCTTAGGTGTCATACTCAAGGTGTGCCTAACATATAAGTCTGTTGCAAAAACATGTTGTTTTTTCCCCTTGGGAATGTAGCAAACAGGAGCACTCTTCTTGGACCCTCCACTGCCAGATCAGTTTACAATGCCCTTATCCTATCTTGTCTAGACTAATGCAACCTTTTACTCCCCGGTCTTCCAGCTTCTCATCTCAATTGCGAGGCTCCTGCTGCTTTAAATCTGGCCTGGAATCATCAGTCCTTAATAACTATGCTTGGAGGTTTGTCTGAGGTTCTGCTGTGATATGAGCAGTTTGATTTTCACCAAATGTTTCTTTGTGCATTATAGTCAGTCAACTCCACTTTGCTCATCTGTCCACAATGGACTTGTGGTTCATTCAGGTGCTGTTATTTCTGGTTTATTCAGGTGCTGATTTGCAAAACCTGAGACTAAAGCAAAGTTCTTTTTTAAGAGAAGTGGTTTTCTCCTGGCTACCCTTCCATGAAATCTGTACTTGTTCAGTCTTTCCCAATGACAGAATTGTGAATACTAACAATAACCCTAATGACAGACCTGTGCAAGTAGCTTTGTGCTCTTTGCAATGGCTAGGAGCACCATCTGATCTTGAGGTGAATTTGCCAAGACATTCATTCTTGTTCTTTCTCCATTTGTAAATTATCCTTCATACTGTTTAGGAATGGCTGTATAACTCTTCCCCGGCTGATGAGCAGCATGAATTCTTTGAGAGCAACCATGATATATTTTGTCTTATGAACGATTTGCACTTGTTTAACGGCATCTGATTGTAATTACATTCTTAACTAATATGGAAGCAGTAAGCATGCATTTACTTTGACCTTAGGCTTCTGAATGCTGGCTGAGTTTTTTAGAATAGCTCTGTATGATGACAAATACATTTTTTGTTTAAAAAAACTTGAGCTTTTCAACAGAAGACAAATTATTTCAGCTTATTATAATTTCTCATGGCCTAAATCACAGGTAAGGCAGGTAATGCTGCTTGCCCCAGACAGTAAGTGTTTTGGTCGTCTGAGATCCTTCCGTGCTCAGTGCGAGCCTCTCGGTTGGTGTATTTTTTGTTATCAGAGACGCTTTTGCGCTCATTGTAAGGTCCGCGCGGATCTCCTTTTTGCGCTTATTGCAAGCCTCTCCCCTGGTGTACTTTGTGTCCTATGAGCACCGTTGGCGCTCCTTGTGAGGCTCGCGGTGAAGGCCTTTGTCATTTATTGCGATACTGTAGTGTTTTTTTTTCTGTATATGTATTTTTTCATGATAATTAATAAATTAATTAAATCATAAATTAATATACTTTACCTATTTGTAACTAATATATGCAGCAAGGAATGTGCTGCAGAGCTAACAATCTGTTTTGATGCAGCATATAATGTAGATGTGCAGTGTTGTTGAGTTGAGGTGTAAGTGTCAGCAATGTGTGCAGTGTGTAGTGTAAATAGGCTGCGTGCGCGAGGGAAAGCTGTTAGTGTAGCTGTGTAGTTCCGCATTTTGTTAGTTAGTGTTGTAAAATGGCGGCGATTGTGTATGTGGTACGCCGGTGTGGATGATTTTGCGTCCTTGCTAATAGTGTATTTTGTACCTCGTACAGGTTGTGTAAAAGTCGTATGTGCTTGGTGGTGTTTTGCGGGTTTATTTCGTTTGTTTCGGCGGCCATTTTTTCTGTCGCTTAGGGGATTTTCAAGTGTCTAAACTCTGCAAATTGGACTTAAATTTGCGTGCAACCTGAATCACAGACGTCCTGGCTGTCCCCCCTTGCTGTGTGTTATTTTTTTTTTATTTATGTTTGTATTTTGTGTGTTTTTAACGTTTTTCACTGTGCTCGGTTCGGCCGTTAAGTTCGTATTTTTGTGACCTCGTAATTTTGCATTTTTGTACCTCGTATGTCCTTGGCAAAAGTCGTATGTGCCTGGCTGTTATTTGCGGTTTTGGGTCGTGTAGCCTCGTATAAATTTTTTTCGGCCGCCATTTTTTTCTTGCTTAGCCAAGTTCCAAAACTCCTTAAATTAGACTTTAATTGGGGGCAACCTCACTAGCCCCCCCGTCCCCCCCAGGCGTTTATTTTTTATTTTCTAACAGTTTTTCTTGTTTGTGGATGTCTGCGTTTCGGCCGTTAATTTCGTATTTTTGCGAGTTTGTAATTTTTTTTTTCTAAGTCCCGCGGCTTGTATTTTTTTGTGTAAGTCCATATTTAGTCATTGCGTGATATAGTTGTTTTTTTTCAAAGTCCCGATTCAGTGGCTGTTTGTGGAACTATTATATGTGATTATATCCTTATGTATAAGGATTTGCTGGTTGAGCTACAAACATAGTCATATCTTCAGATATAATGGCCAGACAGTATTAACTTTAATTGCAAGTATTTAAATGTATATAGTGAAATAAACCCCAGAGAATTGCTAGGTCTATTTTGGTTCGCCATAAGTCTAAAGGGGGTCGGTCTTGCCCCAGCTTTCAGCTATATTTCAAAGCAGCTCAGCTAGCTTTTTCACCTATTGCCCACACTACAGATCACCAGCCATTTTGGATATCCATTAAAAACCTTATGATGTGCCCCTACTCCTGGGACAAGTCTGGTTGCCTAAACCTTCCCTATTATTATCGGTTACTGCTAGCCCCCTCAATAAATAGGCTTTGAGACATTGGATTTCGGCAACTTATCATCAGCTATGTCCTTTTTTTTTTTTTTTACAAACTTCTTTATTTCCCATAATACCTCATCCACAATTCCCTCTAGGGCTGAACGATCAAACCTTATCCTGGTGGAAGGTGAATAAACTAGATATAGTTGGAGCCTGGAGCGAAGATTAATCTATATTATCTTTCTGAACTCTTACTGATAAATGTAGTCTCCCTTTGAAAGGACACTAGCTTCTCCCAAATTAAATATTTTATCACCTGTGCTATAAGAATATGGAGGTTCCTCAGGATCGTTGGTTTTCTTGTATTTGTGGTAAGGCCCCACTGACATGAAGCACACTCAATACCTGAAGAGAATAAAATGAATGGCCTTATGGGAGAAAGACCTTTCCCAAAGTTGGGACAGAGATACTTGGCTAGGATCATGGGCTAATCTCTCTAAAGGTTCTCTTAACTATAGCATATTGGAGACTTCTCTAAAAGTACTTAATTGTGTATACATTACCCTGGAGAAACTTCACCTGTGGAGACCTTCAGTGAGCCCATTGTGCTGTAGGGGATGCCTAGGTGTAGGAACATGTATACATATCTGGTGCATTTCCCTCTGAAATTATGGGGGGATGTGCTGTGACTTGCTCTGAGATGTTTGCTCTGAAGTTAGACTAAGATATAGGGTCATGCCTTCTAGGTTTATCAGAAAGGGTCTTTCAAATGCACACAACACATTACTACAATTTTTTATGCTAGCCACTAAGAACCAAATTGCCAAACAATGAAATCTAATATATTAAACAAATATAAATTTAATTTTTATTCTTATAAATGATAGGCTACTAGCTATCATATTTCCCTTGAATAGGGAATTTGAAACTTTTCGGAAGGCAGTGCCAACAAAGGAAGAGGAAGGATGGAGAAGGTGAAGCTATTTGTCATAGTCCTTGTCAGAACACCATGGGGGAGTAAGGTGATAAGTGCTTTATATAAACAGAATGTGAGGGAGAGGAGCTGGAAAGTGTCATGTCCAGGAGGGCCCATTGAACTCTTGGGGTCTGCTGGACTATTGTGGAGGGTCTGCATGAACACGGACTGGTAATGTCCTGTTGGCACGAGGTGTTTAATATTGGCTACACAATCATGGGAGTTGTTTTGCTGTCAGCCATCCTGTGTGTGAGCCATGTTATACTTGTCAAAATGTGATGTACTAGCTACATGCTAGGCCGGGAATACTGTACCTTCGGCGCTCATTGCGTGGCTTGCAATGAGCACCTTCGTCGCTCATTGCAAGCCTCTCCCTCCGTTTACTGTACGTTCTCTGCAACTTTCGTGCTTTGCAAGGATGACCTTCGGCACTCATTGCGAGCCTCTCCCCCCGTGTAGTTTAGGGGCCTCACGATGAGTGTTACTGGCTTGGTTTAAGTGCTACTGCCTTGGTTTGAGTGTTACTGTCTTGCGTTAAATGTTACTGGCTTTGGGCTGGTTTTTACTGCCTTTGGCCTCGTTTTCATCTTGTTAAGTTTTTCCAGCCACCATTTTTTTTTTTCTCGCTTAGGCGATTTTCGATGGTGAATAATTCCTAGAACATGAAACATAATACATAAACCAATGTACATACAGTATAACAGTGTAATCATATTTTAACCATAAGCACCAATAAATACATAACCATAATAATAAAAACAGGTAACTCTGGCCAGTCAGGCCCAGGCCATGGTGTAAAACAGTCCAGTCAGGCCCTGGGCGTGACAACATACATCAGCATTGTGAATGGTTTATTCTGGGTAGGTAGTAATTCTACACAAGGGAATTACTGCAATGGACCCTATGTGATACCTTACTCCTAATCACTGGGAGTGTAACTTCTGACATGTATTCCTACAATTCCTGGGTACTGGCAGAGGAGGTATCCTGTGCTGGATTCATTACAGCTAAAAAGGGATTTTCCTAAGAACCCTAGGTCCTACAGGAGCAGTAGGATCGTAACCAGAAGCATGTAAATATTTTTTCCTTTTTTTTAATGGTTTTCCTTAAATATGATTTATTATGGTTGGAATACAAAGCATAATCTTTATGTACAAAAAAGAAAAATGCTGAAAGGAAGATGTAATGTCTTCACTGACTTTAGGGTTACTCTCGTGTTACTGAAATGTATCCATGAAATATCTGCATAACATTTATTACATGTTGTCAGTGACAAAGCACTATATATGTATAACGTCTATGATATATTTTTTTTCCTAAAACATGCAAGTGAAGAAAAGAAAAAAAATAAGTTTTCCGGGATTATTTTCTGGTAGATAAAGAAAATTTCCACAAAAGTCAGTTACTAAATATAGGATCAATAACATGGTCTGACCATTCCTATATTTGTCTGAATTTAATTTTTTCACCACACTATTATAGACCCTACTGGAAACTGAATGACTCTCTCTTTTCAAACCCTATTAATAAACAGTATGTAGAAACTAAGCTTCAAGATTATTTTTGTTTAAACAATACACTTAACATCTCAGATTCTATTCTGTAGACAGCTCATTAAGCAACCATGTGAGGTTATTTTGTATCCTTAGCTTCATACACTTGTAGGCAACACACATATATTCTTTAGTCACTCTTAACAAAAAAGATGTTAATGGTGAAACAATCCACAAGAAAACACACAATGCCCAGATGCTTCAGCAGATCTTATCTACCAGAAGTGCAATCAAACAATTGCATCTAACACAAACTGCATATGCCATAAAACATAGCAAACAAAGATACTTTGAAATGTCCAACAAAGCTCATGCAATGTTAGCTTCAAGGCGGAGACAAAATAAAAATAGAAATATTATTCTTGGGATATGTGATTTTCAATATACAGGTGAACTATATTTGAAACACTGTAATAACTCCAAACTATCAGTGGAGCAAGCTGAATTTCTTAAAATCGAAATTCTCAGAATTAGCAGGGTTTTTTAAATCTCTCAAATCTTCCAAGTCTCCAGGAATTGACATTTTGGTAATACCAATATAAAAACCTTTGTCCATGTTCTAGGTCCATATCTGCTCCATCTGTTCAATTTATTCCAATCAAAAGACTATTTACCTCAAGAGATGTTAAAGGCAAATATAGTTCTTACTCCTATGGAGGGAAGAGATCCAGTGAAATGCTCTAGTTACAGACCTATCTCATTCCTTAATAGTGACATAAAAATATTGAGGAAACTTATAGCTAACAAATTAGCTTGTCTCCTTCCATCCTTGATACACCAAGACAAGCTCAAGATAATGCACGTAAAGTTATAGACCTAATCTGCCTTATTAAATCGCGATTTGGCCAATTGAATAGGGCTCTATATAAGCACATAGCATATTTTTTTTGGGCAGAATTTGTTAGTTAGTGAGCTTCTATCCAAAAGCAAGCTCTTCACTGACTAAAAACTTCTGCAAAAAAATATGCTCTGTGCTTATATAGAGCCTTATTCAATTGGCCAAATTGCAATTTAATAAGGCTGATAACCGGTCTTAAAGCTCACAGAAAGAAGCTGTCAATTTTCCAGATATCTTACAGTACTACCACGCAGCTGATCAAGCCCAAATTCAAGCTTGGCATCTTTTACAATTCACAAAGGTATGGTAGATCTAGAAAATTATCAGTCTCTGGCAAACCTTTTGTTCTACTGTATCGTGGTCCCAAAAAATTCAAACCTCACATAAACAAGAATTATTTTCAATAGAGATTCTTTAATTTCAAAATATGATATCATTTCATCCCCATCCCCTCTAACTCCATTGCTCCTAAATAAAGTATATCAGATCTAGTCCAGGAGGAAACATTTTAAGGGGTTGGAAGCAGCTGATCTCACCAGGTTTAAGGATATGTTGGATAGCAATAAAATAATCTTGTTTGACCTACTACAATTCAGAGCGACTCTGTCTCCTCATAACTTCTTTCAATACACCCAGGTCAGAAGCGGAGCTGCCCAACCTCATAAAAAATCTGGTTTAGCACCCTAACAACATTAGAACAATCATGCATAAAAGATTATCCACCACCGAAATTGGAGTTTACATTATATTCCCTCTTGTTTCCAGTAGATTTCCAGGTAATTTACCGTATTTATCGGCGTATAACACGACCCTCATTTTAAGAAGGAAATTTCAGGAAAAAAAACTTAAATTTCAAATAAAGAACTTTGAAGCAAAATAAGGGTAGCTCAGAACTTTTTTTAATTAATATTATTAACACTTATAAGGTAAATAACGTAAAATGACAGTAAAAGCAACTGTTTTAACAATAGTTTACTCAAAAATCGCTGCTCCT
This sequence comes from Discoglossus pictus, assembly GCA_027410445.1. Taxonomy (NCBI): domain Eukaryota; kingdom Metazoa; phylum Chordata; class Amphibia; order Anura; family Alytidae; genus Discoglossus; species Discoglossus pictus. Next base: position 397,463,836 of record CM050163.1, on the reverse strand, counting down.
CCTCAACCCCCCCATCCTCAACCTCCCTCCTCATCCTCAACCCCCCTCCTCAACCCCCCTCCTCATCCTCAACCCCCCTCCTCAACCCCCCTCCTCATCATCAACACCCCCTCCTCAACCCCCCTCCTCATCCTCAAGCCCCCCTCCTCATCCTCAACCCCCCTCCTCATCATCAACACCCCCTCCTCATCATCAACACCCCCTCCTCAACCCCCCTCCTCATCCTCAAGCCCCCCTCCTCATCCTCAAGCCCCCTCCTCATCCTCAACCCCCCTCCTCAACCCCCTTCCTCAACCTCCCTCCGCAACCCCCCTCCTCAACCTCCCTCCTCAACCTAAACCCCCCTCCTCAACCTAAAATCCCCTAAATACCTCCCCCTCTCCCTTTCCCCTCACTTACCTGCTTCTACTCCGGCCTCCACTCCTTCTTGACCCGGCGAGCATGTGACGTCATATGCGCGCCACGTCATGAGGAGGGGGGTTGAGGATGAGGTGGGGGAGGGAATATCGGCGTATAACACGCACACATCATTTGCCCCCTATTTTCAGGGAGAAAAAGTGCGTGTTATACGCCGATAAATACGGTACTTTATGTTTCTCATTGGGAAGGGTATTTAGGGGAAACATTGACAGCTGAGGACTGGCAGGAAATTTAGGACATACACAAATGTCTTTAATCTGCTCTAATTTTCGGGATCAATCTTAACAGACCCCTATGAGGTGGTACCTCATTCCTTCTAGGTTCTGTAGCCCAGTATGTTGGAGGGGATGCAAACAACAAGGTACATTCAGTGCCTTGCAAAAGTATTCACCCCCCTTGGCATTTTTCATGTTTTGTTGCCCCAGAGTTGTACAGGTTTTGCTCAAGAATATCCCTGTATTTAGCACCATCCATTTTTCTCTCAACTCTGACCAATTTCCCAGTCCCTGCTGCTTAAAAACATCCCCACAGCAGGATGCTGCCCCCACCATGTTTCACATGGCGATGGTGTTCTTTGGGTGATGTGATGTGTTGGGTTTGCGCCAGACATAGCGTTTTCTTTGATGGCAGAAAAGTAAAATTTAAGTCTCATCAGCAGTGTTTGGTTAGTGGTGCCTCTTGCTTAGGTGTTGCAGCCTCTGGGGCCTTTCAAAAAAGGTGTGTATATGTAATGACAGATCATGTGACACTTAGATTGCACACAGGTGGACATCATTTCACTAATTATGTGACTTCTGAAGGTAATTGGTTTCACCAGAGCTTATTATGGGCTTCATAACAAAGGGGGTGAATACATACGCACATGCCAATTTTCTGTTTTCTAAATAGTTGTATGTATATATTTTTCTCATTTCACTTCACCAACTTAGACTGTGTTCTGATCCATCAAATAAAATTCAGATTAACAAAACATTGAACTTAAGGCTGTAATGTAAAAAAAAAAATAGGTAAAAAGTCAAGGGGGGTGAATACTTTTGCAAAGCAATGTATCTCCATATGTGGTGAAATTCCCCAAACTGTCCCAACCCCAGGCTCCAAGTTCTCTAATTCCCGGGAAATATGTCAGCTTATCGATTTTGAGTTAAGGTGATTAATTGGACCTCATTCAATACCATACTGTATTTGAAGTTCCATTTGAAGTACCTCTTCCTTCTTTCCCCATTCTTATTTGTTTTAACCTTGATATTGAGGTTATGTCTTTTATACTAGTGCTTCTATAAAAATAAGCTTGTATTGTTACCATATCTCTGGTTTACATATATGTTGCAATGCTCTTTTTCTTTTTGTAAAATATTGAATGGGAACTTTGCTTGCAAACCGAATAATAAAACACAGCCTTCAGAAATCAGCAGCTATGTAGCCATGCTCATAACGCCATTATTATAGAAAAATATTTAGTTTTTTCCAAAATACCGTAGTCCTAACAAACAATAAGTCACATGAGGATAGAATGATCAGAATTGATGAGACTTGGCTGATATTTGGTATTAATATTCTGTCTAACATTATAATCAGCTTGGGCTTTTTTTAATTGTCTTCTGGATTTTTTTACTTTTCACACAAATCCTGGCACGTGATTTACATCCTATTTAACTTGGAAAGCGCAAGGTTTGTTCAGATGTGTCACACATGGTTACCTTGAAGAAATATAATTCCTAAATGGACACTAAAATGTCATATTTACAGCAGGTTCTATTCTAGAGCTAGAAAAAAATAAATGTCAAAATTGGTTTACAAAGTAAATAAAAATAAAGCATTATCGCAAGCTGTACTGCATAGCTCCATTTATGTCGGAATAACCTAACAGGTTGTACATCTGACTTAAGATAGTGATGATACCAAAAGTAATAAGATGTAAGTGTGACTGGTCACTCACTCAAGGTACCCTGATATATTTCAGCTGAGATATAAAGGAGAATTTACAGCACTGGCTGGCACAGCATAGGAATGAGGGGACTATTATCCCCAGTGGTACCTTTTTAAAATAACTTGGAATAAGGTCCAAGGCTATTATATCATTGACTGGTAAGACATGCTTATTAAACTATCAGACTAAAAGCCAGCCCCTCATTACATACAGTAGCAGAGCTGGTTAGAATAGCTTATTGTGTCTAACAAACTATAGATTGTTTTAATTGTGCCTATTATTTATTTGAGTGATTGAAAAGTGCATACTGTAAACTCAGACTTTTCTGCATTTTTGTAACCATTAAAAGGAAAAATATATTTGGTTTATACAATTGTTTTAACTAGATGACTTAATTAATTTGTAAATATCAATGTAATCACATATAATAGTTGTCAAACTACGAAAAGTCACGCTTTGCGAGCTCGCAAAGCGAGCTCACAAGAACTGCATCCCTCGCAAAGCGAGGGAGGCAGTTTGGTCCGCAAATGCGGTTTGCGAGGGGCGCTTTGCGAGGGGCCACATTTGCGGAAGGTGGAGGCTTTACGGCGCATGAGTTGCAAACACCACAACCCCATACACCTCTAAACTTTCAGCACTTAGTCCTACGGCGCCCCAAACCCCCCAACACAACCGTTAACTCTCGGCACTTAGTCCTCTCCTTCCCCTCCTCCTCTCCCTCCCCTGTGTCTCGCAAAACACAGCACTAACCCCCCAAACCGCGCAAGCACAAAAACACTAAAAACACACACAAAAAAACAAACAATAATGATAACAAACCACCCACCCACAGCACGGGGGGACAGCCAGGACATCTGGAAGTGAGGCGAAATTTGAATTTAACCCCAAATTCCACCGTTTCGGCACTCGAAAAAAGGCTATGCAAGGAAAAAAATAGCACCCAAAAAAAATTAAAACGAGGCTCCACGACCCCGGACAGCCCAGCCACGTACAACTTACCCAAGAAGGGATCCGAGATAAGCTCGGAAACCTGCATTAACCCCACATTAACCCTCGCAGTGGGGGGTCCCCGATTGCATGCAGGGTCAATACAGACCCCCATAAGCACTTAATTAACCCTGTCACTCATGATGGTCAATACAGACCCCCATAAACCCATAATTAACCCTGTCACTCACGGGGGTCAATACAGATCCCCATAAGCCAATAAATAACCCTGTCACTCAAGCCTCTATTTAACCCCATCAGTCCCATAAGGGTATATTATTACCCTTATGGGGCTGTTACAACCCTAACATTAACCACATAAGGGCAATGACGTTCCTCAAGGACCATCATGACACTAAGTACAATCACTACACTGCACTATACCCCCCAATAAACCATTAAATCTAAACAAACCACCCTCTACACTAACCTATTAACACCTACACTACCTACCTACCCCCTGATAAACCCCCCCACCACTCTAATTACAGAAAATAAAAAATAAACTAAAGTAAAAAACAAAAACAAAAAAAAAGACATTATAGAAAATAAAAAAAATCATTACAGAAAAGGAAATACATAGAATACATACAATACAATACAAATAAAATAAAATACAATACAATACCCCCCTATCTAACATACAATCAATACTATCTATCCCCCAATCTAATATACAATAAATCCTAACTATCTAAAATACATACCCCTATCTAACATACAATAAATGCTATCTCTATATACAAACCCTAATTCTAAGCTAAAATAAAATAATTAAGACCACTTACCTTTGCAGATGTCCCTTCAGATAAGCAATCTAGGGGAAAAGAAAAAAAAAATTAGTACAACACATTTACAGAAAAAAAAAATATTCTAAATATTCTACTCACCTTTCCAGCATGTCCCCGTCCTCCTTCTTTTCTTCTTCTCCAGCGCGTATGTTGTACATTAGTACAACATACATAAACATAAAAAACATAAAAAAAATAATAATAATAATCATAATATACATTGTACTTACCTCCCCGCGATTTCCCCGGCCTCCTCCTCTTCTGCCCTCCCTGGAACAATCAGTGCTTTAAAAAAATAAAAAAAATAACGGAGATCCGCACTCGCGGACCTCCCCGACGCTAATGAGCCTCCTAGAGCCTTTTCCGGAAGAAAATAGGCAATGGCGCCTTCTGATTGGCTGAAAATGCTGTCTATCAAATTCGGCTAATCAGAAGGCACCAATGTGTGAGCCAATCAGAAAGGGATACACCCCAAAATCCCACTCTGATTGGATAATGCACCTGTCAATCTTTATTTAAACCAATCACAAGGCGCAGATGCCTTCAGCCAATCACAATGGGATAGACCCCCACAGGGTGATTGGCTGGAGGCATCTGCGCATTCTGATTGGTTGCAATGACAATAGTCAATCCCAATGGGATACACTCTCACGTAGTGATTGGCTGAAGGTATTTGGCTGTTGTCAATGTCAATCAGTATTACAGCCAATCACCCCATGGGGGTGTATCCCATTGTGATTGGCTGATGGCAATAAAGCCTTCTGATTGGTTTAAATAAAGATTGACAGGTGCATTATCCTATCAGAGTGGGATTTTGGGATGTATCCATTTCTGATTGGCTCACACATTGGCACGTTCTGATTGGCTGAATTTGATAGACAGCGTTTTCAGCCAATCAGAAGCCGCCATTGACAAGTTTCTTCTGGAAAACTCTGTGGGAGGCTCATTAGCGTTGGGGAGGTCCATGAGTGTGGATCTCTGTTTTTTTTGGGGGGGTTTCTTTTTAGAGCGTGGATTGTTCCAGGCCGGGGAAGAAGAGGTGGAGGAGGAGGTAAGTACAATGTATATTATGTTTATTTATTTATTTTTTTATGTTTATGTATGTTGTACTAATGTAATTTTGTTTTTTAACAGGGGCCGTGCCGGAGAAGAAAAGAAGAAGGATGGTTGAGTAGAATATTTAGAATATTTAGGATGTTTATTTATTTTATGTAAATGTGTTGTACTAACTTTTTTTTTTTTTTTTCCTAGGTTGCTGATCTGAAGGGACATCTGCAAAGGTAGGTGGTCTTAATTATATTAGTGGGGGGGGGTTGTAACGTATTTTTTTATTTTTTGTGAAATGTTTTTTTATTTTCTGTAATTAGAGTGGGGGGTTATTAGGGGGTAGGTAGGTAGTGTAGGCATTAATAGATTAGTGTAGAGGGGGGTTAGTTTAGATTTAATGGTTTATTAGGGTGGGTTTAGTGCAGTGTGTTTGTACTTACTGTCATGAGGGTACTGGAGTACCCTCATAGCACTTACGGGGTAATGTTAGGCTTCTAACTGGCCCATGAGGGTCTTTAAATACCCTTATGGGACTAATGGGGTTAAATAGAGGCTTATGAGGGTCTGTATAGACCCCCACAAGAGACTGGGTTAAAAAGGTTTAGTGCTTACACTTTGTGTCATGAGGATCCTGGATGACCCTCATGGCACTTATAGTGTTATTACATGCATTTATTAGTGTGTTATAGGGGTCTATATAGTTGAGGCACACAGTACACTCACATTGTGTGACAAACAGCATTTCAACACTTTTTTATTGCCCCGTCATTTTTGACGGGCAAGTCGCTAGTTATCATATAAAAGATACACTTCACTTCTATGGAGTATCAGATTTTCTTCTGAACATTCCCTTTTCTTCCTGTTCTCTCTCATCTATGTTGACAGGTTTCATATTTGTGACCTAACATTCATAGCGGGGGCATCACATTAGTAGTGTAATGCTGCTGCAGACACACAGCATGTCACTGCTTGCAGCAGCGTCAGACATTGACTGCTAGTGTATGACAATTGCATTGAGGAGGGTAAAATTTTATTTCACCTACCGTACTTAAAGTATTTATATAAAGCAAAAAATGTATTTATTGCCAAACTTGGTCACCACTCTGACATTACAGTAGAGAGAACTCCTTAGGAATACCATTACATTTATAAGAATAAGCCAGGTCTGATGTCAGTCACATCCTTACCCATCACTTACTAGTTCATGTGTGCGTTTGCATCTTTCAGTCGTGCCCGACTCTCTGTGACCTCATGGACCGCAATACACCATGCTGATCCACTTGGTATGCATGGCCAAGATACTGGAGTTGGTTGCCAGTTCCTTCGCCAGTGGGCCATAGCATACAGCTCCTGGTATTCCTAGGTGGTCTCCCATCCAAGAACTGACCAGGCACAACCCTGCATGGCTTCATGGTGGTGTGACCTCTTGGTTTCCTGTCTGGAATCAAACCCAGGTTGCAGTGGTGAAAGCACCAAATCCTAACCACTGGACCACCAGGGAACCCTACTAGTTCATACATGACACAAAGACTTCATGCAAAAATAGATTAACTCTCCAATGCAGGAATTCATGCAATTATACCAACTGTAAGTAAATTGTGCTTAAATAGACCCAACCCTAGGTTTAAATTAGTACTTTATTAAATGCGTTCAAGATAAACAGAACCTCCTTCCAGTGGATGTGGGATAAACACAGCTAAAGATTGCGAGCATCTCTGGGATACCTATATCGCTATCCTAAGGCTTAAGTAAACCAAGCTTCTAGGTCATTACAATGCGCAGACTAAATGGGATCTTTTGGATCTTATCTGCTGTCAATTTGTATTTCTGTGTTTAAAATAACAAGATATTTTGCATTTTTGCATTAGAAAATGTATCCTTCCTAGTTCCATATATGATGGTCACACTGACCTAGTTCTCCTCACAGTACACAGAGATCACACAAAGTGCACTAAATCCTCTGCCCAGGCCTGATCTGATCACAGCTGGTCGCTTATCTCTCACAGTGCTGGATTCTACTGATGGGGAGATATTTATACAGCTCTAACAGGAAAAAACAAATATATATATATATATATATATATATATATATATATATATATATATATACATATATACACACATACATACATACATACACACACACATATGTTGAATTCCATGGGCATTTCTTTGTGGGGCACATGATGTAGGTAGTGGTGTTACATTATACACTGTGTCAATTAGGGCAGATAATCTGAGAAGCAAGTGACCTTTATCTTTACCCAGTACATTGGTCTCTAACCCTGAAATGTCCCTACTATACATTATTTTGGGAGTGCAGTGGCTCGGTGCTCTGCATGTAATGCCTTGCTGGCAGACAAATGGTTAAACACTGCTTGCATGTGGTGGAGGGTTGGTGCTGTGACTGATGTAATCCCAGTCTCTGCAGATGGAGGATAGTCATTATGTGCTGCTCCCCTGGGGCGAGCTGTGTGACCCCCAGTCTCCTCCTCTGATTGCCCCCTCCTCTCACTGACGTGGCACACATACACTCTCTCTCACACACACAGTGCATCTCCCTCCACAGGCGGCTCACACTAGCAGCTGTTTGCAAACATGTGGCTACCCTTACTGCTGCTTGGCCTCTTCCAGCCCCTCCTGGGCTACCAGATAGACTGGACCAAACTGGAGAAGATCTCACGTGGGAAAGTAGAGGTGAGTTTATATTACAGTACAGTGTGTTATATGATTGTATGGAATGTTTTCTTATAAAATAACATCATATTGTGAGCTAATTGGGGTCATGACCTGTATGTATATCCTTGTACTGCAGTTACTGGCAGTGAGGTGGTGGGCTCCCAAGTACTCACCTTATGCCTAACACATTTATTGTATACATAGGAGTGGGGCAATGTAAAAGATAATAGAGTAATATATAGTGAGGATATACACTTTGTGGGGCAGGAGAGTGATTATGGAGGTTGTGGGAGCAAAAAATACACCAGTGGCAGAAATACCAGGGTCCACAGCAAGGTAGGGGGCCTCTGCCATCTGCCCCTCTTAATTTATTAGAAATATATATTGTGATTTTATATTGACCCCTATGAGGTGTATAGAGATGAACAAGGGCCCCCCAAATTATTTTGCACTGGGGCCCTTCATTCACCAACACTACCACTGAAATTCACTGGGTTGTTGAAGGGGGGCATGCTCCCCCACTACAGGTAAGATATTGGGGGGCTGCATGGGAAGCATCCAAAGTCTATATGCTGTTTCTAAGCCACTAGTGTTACCTGTTCCTTCTGCAATAACTAGACTGCTTAGAAGCAACAGATGTCACTTTAACAGCTGCTACTGCAAATGGGATCTGCTGTATATTTCACTTTTCAATGCACAGAAAACATGTAATATTCAAAGCAGAAGCAAAATATAGGAACAATGGTTACATAAAAGAATAGACAGGTAATACAGAGTAATACACTTTTTTGCTGGGTGAGAAAACTCCAAGCAGGGGATGCACTTTTCTACTCAACAGAACAGCCAAGTTATTTTCTGTAACATATTAGAACTGAAATCATTGGTGGAATTATTATTTTCCTGTGAAGCTCACCACCATTCATAGAGTACATAGTACATAGAGAACTTAGCGAATACAGTGAATCCCCCCAGCAACAACCATTACACTCCCTAATAGTGAATCTGGGCTCTTGGGCATATTGAGGCAGGGGTTACTCTGTAGTCCTGGATAATGATAAAGGCTCTGACCCATCTTGTTTATTTGCAGTCATGCGGAGGATGACAGCTGAACAGGCTGAGAGAGGTAAGAGAACCTTGCTAAATTCTGTTGCAAAATATTTGAAAGTGAATCTCCATATTGCCTGGCCTCTACAACATGTGTATTTCATGAATTACATTTCTGTAGGTATGTACATGTTCTTCACATTGGTGGAGCTTAAAGCATGCATTATACACATAGAAATATGTATAAGCAATGACATCTGTGTGTTATACTGTTCTGTATAACATCTGGCGTATCTCTAAATAATCACAAGTCATAGGCAATGTACTGCTGTTAGAAATGTTACATTGTAGGCCATTCTTATCAGTTGGGACAGGACAATCTGAAAAGTAATTTTTTACTTTTCATAACTACATTGGTTTCCAACTCCAGATTGTCTTATTCACATCCAATGTGCATTATTACTATACAGCCCTGCATGCAATATGTTGCTGCATTTGGTGGAGGGTTTTGCATAATTATTACATAACTAGCCTGCTATCCCAGTGGCAGGTTCAATAGTTAGAGGGCCCCAGTGCAAAATAATGTGGACATTTATCTACAAGGTAGGTGCCCCTAATGGGGCCAATTAAAGAGACAAAAATAGATGTTGGTTGTGGGATTACCCCAGGGTGGTTAGATCACCATACTATGAAAATAATCCTGACCACAATGGGCCCCTAGACCGTAGCTTTGCACTGACTGCACCAGCAGTATCTCCACCATTGTGCTGCTCCCTACATTATATTGTCCTACACCGGGTTATGATGGGTTAGGCTAAAGGAAATACTTTATGTTGATTTATACAGGACACTTTCATATTTATCTGTATCACCCACACAATATAAAAACAGATTTCTGAGAATGTGCCAAAGTAAAGAAGGTGTGAGTGCAGAGCTCTGTGTTTATATATGAAGGACTCATGTTTGCCCAATGAGAACTGCTGCCAAACTACTTTATACCAGGTAGAATCAGCACAAAGTAACAATCTGTTCTCTCTTCTAGGTGAAGGCCTTTGTCACACAGGACATCCCTCTTTTGTATCCTTTACAATATAGAGGATATGGTAACGCAACGGGACTTAAAGTCTTACTTTTCAATCACTGGTCATCAGATTAATTGATGGTGTAATTTACATCTTGGTGTACGGCGTTGATGAGAACAAACCCTCATATAACTAAAACCAACAGTCACCTTACACAGGGGTTTCACAGCTTCAGGGTCTAGCATATGGTAGTCAGGTATTGAATTCATCAGCTTGTTAGTTTAAAATCGTAATGGACGCCTAATTCAGCCTCAGAGTCTACTAATATAACAGAATAAAAATTAATGCATGGTGTACATTTCTGTAAGGTTTTAAAACGTATTAGCAAACTGATATTCTATTTTAATAATCACACAAATAGGTTGCATAGTATTTTGAAACTGGCAAGTCACCAGTTTGCGGGTTTCAATCTTGTGAGGTGCTTTAGGGAAAAGCACGGTGTATATCTGATGGAAAGCTCAATAACAGGGTCTTCCATTATTTTTCATTGTGGGGTTATTGTTTATACTTGTACCTAAACCCTGTATTGAGCTGCGTTATAAATAAAGGATAATAGTAATAATAATAAGTCACACAATCTCTGCAACCAATGTTTGGTCCTTGACTCTTTTCTGCAGCCACAACTTAGAAATGAAGCATATCCCGGGTGCAGATCCTGACCTTGTTCTATTATCTTCCCACTATGAAGAACTGGAGGTAAGGCATACATTAGAGAGACAGCCGGTAGGCCTGTAGGTATTATGGAGTATTATACTGGTCATTTTATGATCCAAGACCGTTTTTGAGAGATCTAATGCATTATGCCCATGTACTTATTCCAAGTTTATTAGACAAAAGTCTTCTTTTAAATACTTTTTTTTTATTTTATAATTTTGTCGTAGTTTTTTCCATCCCTTTGAATTCAGAACTGCCAACTTTGACAATTTTATATACCAAATAGGTTGCCATGCTTTAGTTATAATTACAAATGCCTCTTTTGACTTTGTCTAAAAATGACATGTTATGAAATATAAACGGATATGCTATGCTGCAGGGGAAACTTCTTGCTCCTAGGTGGCAAATGGGTCTGAGCACTAAGCATTCATTAAAAAAAATGCAAACAAGTATAGTTATACACTAGATGATGCTTTTAAAAAAAAAAAAAAAAAAACTTAGTGCTCACTTTCCCATAAACATTGGCCAATTTGGATGCCAATTTGGATGCTTCAGCATACATGTTTGTTTGTTTTTGCTTTATGTACATTTCTTTAGCTTCACAAAAGTTTTTGGAATGCTTTGTAATGATTTGTTACAGTCAAAGTGCAGGAATATTCATATTAACAGATCACCTCACTGTCCAATGTTCCCATCAGCTTGACAAGATAGATATAGGCAAAGGTAGGGGAAAGCAAAGCTTTCTAGTTCTTCAAAATAGTGCACCTACAATCTATAACTATATTCTGCATTAGCACAGAAAAGATGAACAATATTTCACTTGCATAGTTGTGCAGCAGGATTCCTGGAAATTTGAGATTATCACTGAGGAAGTCCAATCTAGATCTTAAATGGGATTGACTGCTAATGAGGTAGCAGACCCCGATAGGATGAGTGATGTGCTGAGATGGCATTGTAAACCCTACGGAGTAACACAGATTAGTGTCACACCAGAAGGTCAGAAATGTACTTATTGAAGCGGGAGAAACCACAGTCATTGCACTGTCCTCTTGTAAAACATCCAATTTATGAGAATCAATTCCCTTTAAGGACCACTGAGGTCATATGTTTAAAATATACTATATTGAAGGACTACACTTGATAATAGGCAAATGTTTTTAGAATGGGGAAAAAAATAGTACAACCTCTAATTTATTATCTTTTTTATGCAATGATGATGCTGTGGGATAAGTCCCCTCAAATTTGTCTTCTCATTGACAATGGCATCTACAAATGTGTTCTTGAGCTCATTAGTTTACAAGGAACACTTTCCAGAGATAGTAAGAGGCAGCAGCAATCAAGAAACAAAAGAAGCCCACTGCAAAGAACAATTGCATATAAACGTTTTTTTTTGCTTTAAGAGCCCCAAAAATATTGTCTGTTATTTAAGTTATTAAGAATTACCAGACAAAAAGATTTGACAACAGTGGTCCTTTAGATTCTTAACCACTTATATACAGGCTTAATTTTAAAGTGAACCCTTTTTATAGAAAGGGTTAACTGATTCAGAAGTATGGCCAGATGCAAGCGTGAGGGAAACATGTTCTCTCTGGGGAAAGAAGTACAGGTGCTGCTACTTTTATAAACAATATCATTTATTTACATGATAAAGTTGCCCTGGGGTGGATTTCTGGAGCTGAGGTTCCTATAATTATACGCTTATAAAAATAGATCTGAAGAGCTAAGCCATAACTACCAATATTGCTTTATGTTGTTGTTGTCGTCCAGTGACATAGGTGTTCTTTTGTTGTAATCCTTCCATATGTAGTGTCAACTGTCACAATCCAACAAGGTGCACAACATAAGGATACACCTCACCCTTCTCTTGCTGCTCAGATCTAATGGTAGACTGTAATCTATATTTTGGGTAGAATCAATTTGAGCACAAAGCACTCTGTGCCAACAATTTCATTGCATTGTAATTACTATTAAAGAATTCCTGCCAACCATTGGAATAATTTAAGAACCACTTCCATTATACCCAAGTACTCTTGAGGCAGTGTCAGCAAGCTTTAATGATATTTATTTACTTATATTTTGGCCAAAGGCCTCATATAAAATGTATTACACAGAACAAAAGTGATGGTGACACTTCTCACGAGTCAAGAACAGGTTGGAGAACAGAGATGATCCAACCTCAGATCTAGATGGACAATAGCACACCAGGTTTTCAAAATACACATTGACTGCAAGGGCTGATTTATTTACATACCTGTTCATACATAGGAAGATCCTCACACACTGTCCTGGCTCCAGACATTGAGGACTAGAGATGGACAAACCTGTCATAGAGCATTAGGCAGTATTTTTCAATTTGGCAATGAAAAGGGACAAGTCAGAGCCCCAGAGAGACATTATAATCCATCATGTCAATGACTCTTCTTTCTTGTCTTGTGAAAAAAGTGGCAGGAGACACAGTCACAAGGCTGTAACATCATATAGAATAAAGATAAAAACGCCCAATACAACGAATGCCCTATTAGCCCAGTTATATGGTTATAAAATATTACTACTTTTTAAAACTTGTCTATCCTCGAGGGGCTGCCATATTAGGGAGCAGAGGGGAAATTAAAAACATGGGAATAATTCATACCTTTATATTATTGCTGTGTACAGTAGCACTTATTTCTAGATAAATGTGCTTTAAAGAGAAACACAGCAAGTACAAAGTATAATTCATTTGTAATGTTTTTACAGAAGAAATTAAATAATTATTTTCCAGTCACCAGGTCTGTTCAAATCCAATTGTTCTTTCCTTGGGGAATCGTTTCAGAGCGTAAAAATTAAATTGTTAGCCTTCTGAAACTGGGGTTTCTGAATGTACCTGTATTAAATGGAGAAAAAAACAATATTCATTGTTCACATTTAAATAAGTGGAGAATATTTAGACCAACTATATGCTACCTTCTCTCTAGTCAGTTCTCAGCCAATTACAGTGGATAAGGAGGACAATACATCCTGGGATATGATAAAGGATTGGCTGAATAAAGTGAGGATTTGATGTTAACTGTTACTGACTCTGGGAAGAGACAGCATGTATTCAGTGCTTCCCTATGGGATAACTACACAAGAAGATTAAAACACTGTATATAACCAATAGAAAATAACATAGTTGTTCTACTTGTCATATAGGATGGTAGAATTATGGGAAAACCTCCAAGCATAGGTATTAAATTCCATAGCATAAAAAAATAGCTACAGAATATAAATGGAAGGTAAATGACATGAAATTCATTGTTTCTATCCCAGCGTATTCCACTCAGTGATATGAAGAGAGATGAAATTAACCAGCTGCTGATTGACCTGGGATTCTACAAGAAGGAGAGCCCAGATGCCCCAGTGCCCCCTGAGTTCCAGATGGCACCATCACGGACCTCTGCACAATATGGAGAAGAAGGTGTAAAGGAAGACTTATAGTTGGCAACTGATAACTCCTCTATCAGAGGGACAATCTTTATAAACAATTTGAATCACTGTAAGAGAAAGGGTTAAACAAATAGGTTTGAATAGGTTGTGTTGTATTGAAAGTGGATGTTTATACAAATCTTTTCCCAACCCCCCAAAAAATTAGAGCATCTAGCAGAAAGTACATCTCTTGTTCACTTCTTAGAAGCCTCTGCGAGGTGTCTGACACAAGACATGAATGAAGTTCTCAGCTGCAAAGTTTCTTAGCCGAGGATGGATGCTACTCGTCTTGAGGAAGAAGGAAGCAGAGGTTCCTATGCTGAACAAGGGATAATAGTGAAAATCATTAAAGATATATATATTTTAAAAAAAAAAACGTGTTGCATTTTTTATAACTTGCAAAAGGACAACGTAAGTAATTCTAAAGGAGTTTTGGGGGGGAAAAATGACAATGGCCAAGGATTTTAGAGTTAAAGGAAGTTAAAACAAATACAGTTTTTAATTTGTAATTGTTATATTAATTTTGCTTTGGTTCCCTAACCGAATTAATCACATGGAGAGATTTTGAATGAACATTAGATTTATATTATATTTAGTTATACTGAAAGGCTGACACAATACGTCAAGCAAACCGTGTTCTAGTGGTTCAATATGGAAAAAAAAAAACTCTAGATACAAGTGGAGTATGCTAAAAAGAACATTGTAGTCATCTATATAGTGATCATAATCCTTCCTGTCCAGTGAATGAGAGTGTGGGTACAGAACAGGGAAAGTAGGTTGCCGTTTTTATTGGTAATGTGCTGCTATGGTGCATGTTTGGGGCAGGGGTCAAATATTAAAAGCAGAGCATAAACTACAAGATGACAATTTATCTTGCCTCATCCACCTTTTCTTGCTCAAAAGAAAAAACATCCCCTCAGTCTCCAATGTAGCACAAAGTATTGAAGACATGATATAGAACCTTTCATAGCACACACTTGTGGGCTAATCTGAATTTATTAACACTATTCAGTAGCAAAGAGCACTGAAAATTATTTTAAAAACATGTATATTTCAGTTTGAGTGTTTACGTTAATTCTCCCTATCTCCCTATGAAGCTTCTGACGCTGCAAGTTCTGAAAAGACCAAAACCACAAATAAATAATTTCTTCAGACATTCTAGCTCTAATGAAATCAAAAATGATAAACACATACATATATACATACACATACAAACACACACACAGTATCTCACAAAAGTGAGTACACACCTCACATTTATGTAAATATTTTATTATATTTTTTCATGTGACAACACTGAAGAAATGATACTCTGCTACAATGTAAAGTAGTAAGTGTACAGCCTGTATAACAGTGTAAATTTGCTGTCCCCTCAAAATAACTCAACACACAGCCATAAATGTCTAAACCATTGGCAACAAAAGTGAGTACACCCCTAAGTGGACATGTCCAAATTGGGCCCAAAGTGTCAATATTTTGTGTGGCAATCATTATTTTCCAGCACTACCTTAACCCTCATGGGCATGGAGTTTACCAGAGCTTCACACGTTGCCACTGGAGTCCTCTTCCACTCCTCCATGATGACATAACGGAGCTGGTGGATGTTAGATACTTTGCACTCCCATCTTCCATTTAAGGATGCCCCACATATGCTCAATAGGGTTTAGGTCTGCTGACATTCTTGACCAGTACATCATCTTTACCTTGAGCTGCTTTAGCAAGACAATGGTTATCTTGGAGATGTGTTTGGGGTTGTTATGTTGAAATGCTGCCCTGCGACCCAGTCTCCGAAGAGAGTGGATCATGCTCTGCTTCAGTATGTCATAGTACAGGTTGGCATTCATGGTTCCCTTAATGAACTGTAGCTCCCCAGTGCTGGCAGCACTCATGCAGGCCCATACCATGACACTCACACCACCAAAAGTATACATCTATACTGAGTAAAGGTAGTTGAATTAATCCCTAAAATGACGGATAAGGCACAAAGAGCACAAAAACACTGATATTAGATGAGAGAGTGGTGGCAGCATCTGACATCAGCAGGTAAATGCATATAGGGGGAATCAACACAACATATTATAGAAAACATATATACACATAGACATATGTGTATATACAGTGGATATAAAAAGTCTACACACCCCTGTTAAAATGTCAGGTTTCTGTGCTGTAAAAAAATTAGACAAATTTTTTTCCACCTTTAATGTGACCTATAAACTGTACCACTCAATTGAAAAACAAACTGAAATCTTTTAGGTGGAGGCAAGAAAAAGAAAAATAATGTGGTTGCATAAGTCTGCACACCCTCTTATAACTGGGGATGTAGCTGTGTTCAGAATTAAGCAATCACATTCCAAATCGTGTTAAATAGGAGTCAGTATACACCTGCTATCATTTAAAGTGCCTCTGATTAACCCCAAATAAAGTTCAGCTGCTCTAGTTGGTCTTTCCTGAAATTTTCTTAGTCGCATCAAACCGCAAAAGCCATGGTCCACAGAGAGCTCTTAAAGCATCAGAGGGATCTCATTGTTAAAAGGTATCAGTCAGAAGGTTACAAAGGAATTTCCAAGGCATTAGATATACCATGGAACACAGTGAAGACAGTCATCATCAAGTGGAGAAAATATGGCACAACAGTGACATTACCAAGAACTGGAGCTCCCTCCAAAATTGATGAAAAGACAAGAAGAAAACTGGTCTGGGAGGCTACCAAGAGGCCTACAGCAACATTAAAGGAGCTGCAGGAATATCTAGCAAGTACTGGCTGTGTGGTACATGTGACAACAATCTCCCGTATTCTTCATATGTCTGGGCCATAAGGTAGAGTGGCAAGACGAAAGCCTTTTCTTACGAAGAAACACATCCAAGCCAGGCTACATTTTGCAAAAACACATCGGAAGTCTCCCAAAAGCATGTGGGAAAAGGTGTTATGGTCTGATGAAACCAAGGTTGAACTTTTTGGCCATAATGCCAAAAGATATGTTTGGCGCAAAAACAACACTGCACATCACCAAAAGAACACCATACCCACAGTGAAGCATGGTGGTGGCAGCATCATGCTTTGGTGCGGTTTTTCTTCAGTTGGAACTGGGGCCTTAGTTAAGATAGAGGGGATTATGAACAGTTCCAAATACCAGTCAATATTGACACAAAACCTTAAGGCTTCTGCTAGAAAGCTTAACATGAAGAGGAACTTCCTCTTTCAGAATGACAAAGACCCAAAGCATACATCCAAATCAACAAAGGAATGGCTTCACCAGAAGAAGATTAAAGTTTTGGAATAGCCCAGCCAGAGCCCAGACCTGAATCCGATTGAAAATATGTGGGGTGATCTGAAGAGGGCTGTGCACAGGAGATGCCAGTGCAATCTGACAGATTTGAAGTGTTTTTGCAAAGAAGAGTGGGCAAATCTTGCCAAGTCAAAATGTGCCATGCTGATAGACTCATACCCAAAAAGACTGAGTGCTGTAATAAAATCAAAAGGTGCTTCAACAAAGTATTAGTTTAAGGGTGTGCATACTTATGCAGCCATATTATATTATTTTTATATTTTTTTTTCCCTCTACCTAAAAGATTTGAGTTTGTTTTTCGATTGAGTTGTACAGTTTATAGGTCACATTAAAGGTGGAAAAAGTTCTGAAATGATTTATCTTGGTCTAATTTTTTTACAGCACAGAAACCTGACATTTTAACAGAGGTGTGTAGACTTTTTATATCCACTGTATGTTTGGTCTGGGCCTGCATGAGTGCTGCCGGCACTGGGGAGCTACGGTTTATTGAGGGAACCATTTGTTACATTACAGCCTTAAATTCAAAGTTTTGTTAATCTGAATGCTATGTGATGGATCAGAACACAATAATCTAAGTTGGTGAAGTGAAATGAGAAAAATATATACATGAAACTATTTTTTAGAAATAGAAAACAGAAAATTGGCATGTGCGTATGTATTCACCCCCTTTATTATGAAGCCCATAAAAAGCTCTGGTGCAACCAATTACCTTCAGAAGTCACATAATTAGAGAAGTGATGTCCACCTGTGTGCAGTCTAAGTGTCACATGATCTGTCATTACATATACACACCTTTTTTGAAAGGCCGCAGAGGCTGCAACACCTAAGCAAGAGGCACCACTAACCAAACACTGCCACGAAGACCAAGGAACTCTCCAAACAAGGAACAATGTTGTTGAGAAGTCAGGGTTAGGTTATAAAAAAAAAATATCCAAATCTTTGATGATCCCCAGGAATTCCATCAAATCTATCATAACCAAATGGAAAGAACATGGCACAACAGCAAACCTGCCAAAAGACAGTCGCCCACAAAAACTCACGGACAGGACAAGGAGGGCATTAATCAGAGAGGCAGCACAGAGACCCAAGGTAACCCTGGAGGAGCTACAGAGTTCCACAGCAGAGATTGGAGTATCTGTACATAGGACGACAATAAGCCGTACGCTCCATAGAGCCGGGCTTTATAACAGAGTGGCCAGAAGAAAGCCATTACTTTCAGCAAAAACCAAAATGGCACGTTTTGAGTTTGCGAAAAGTCATGTGGGAGACTTTTCGGCCATCAAATATGTCTGGCGCAAACCCAACACATCACATCACCCAAAGAACACCATCCCCACAGTGAAACATGGTGGTGGCAGCATCATCCTGTGGGGATGTTTTTCAGCAGCCAGGACTGGCAAACTGGTGAGAGTTGAGGGACAGATGGATGGTGCTAAATACAGGGATATTCTTGAGCAAAACCTGTACCACTCTGTGCTTGATTTGAGGCTAGGATGGAGGTTCACCTTCCAGCAGGACAATGGCCCCAAACACACTGCTAAAGCAACACTTGAGTGGTTTAAGGGGAAACATGTAAATGAGTTGAATTGGCCTAGTCAAAGCCCAGACCTCAATCCAATAGAAAATCTGTGGTCAGACTTAAAGACTGCTGTTCACAAGCACTAACCATCCAACTTGAAGGAGCTGGAGCAGTTTTGCACGGAGGAATGGAGACTTATCCAAAGCGACTTGTAGTTGTGATTGCCGCAAAAGGTGGCTCTACAAAGTATTGACTTTAGGGGGGTGAATAGTTATGCACATTGACTTTTTCTGTTATTTTGTCCTGATTGTTGTTTGCTTCTCAATAAAAAAAAAAAAGGGAGGAAATTAGTATATGAAATAACATGAAATCAATAGTTTGTAAATTTTGAAATTAGCATTGTTCCTGCCAACTGATCTGCCTCTCCAGACACCCTGTTAGGTATGAAAGATGTGAAAGAGGATATGCCCAATAGGCTGTCATAATTTGTTTCCATAGGTTGGTGTATTATAGACACTGTAGGGAAATAGGCAGATAAACAGATGAAGACTACCATTAGGGCAGATTGCTGCCCCCCCCCGGGCACATTAAGGGGTTGAGCATGTCCCTGAAATATTAAAACATGCACTAAAATGTATTGCTGCTTATGCATATTAAAAGTATGTATATTAAACAGGGTTAATACAGAATATATATATTACAAAGTAAGCAAATCATAGGGTATCCAAGAATAGAATAGTAATTGTATGTAATATTAATGCTATACATTGTATTAAAAGTACACAATATAAATTACTGCTGCAGAGTACTATTATTGATTGATTCACATTTTGCTCCTCTCCCACAATCGCAGCACTACACATTTGCATAAAATGGCAGCAATTTAAAACCGCAATAATTAAACTGAACAAAATGAAAACATATTGAGGTCTAATCAATAAGGTTTTAATTTGTTAAGGTGCATGGTAAAAAAAACATGAAGTGGCCAAAAGGGATTAAGTTAAAGCAAAGCTAGAGTGAAAATATGTATTCATGAGAATTTTGAAATTATAGCTGCTTATTAAACCAAAACATCATGACGTGCTAGAAGGATTACACGGTTAAAAAATGCGCCAACTATTCCATAGCGCTATACAGGGTTAAGTTCAAGGCAAAACAATATTAACGCAATGAAGAAAGAAGAATGGGGGGTCCTGTCTTTGAGCTTAAAATCAAGTTCACACAGAGCTTTCACTAGAGCACATAAGACTGAAAACTTGCAGACTTACAATCTAAAGATAAGATCTAATTAAATCCCATTTTTTTTTTAGTGAAAGAAGATACAAATTCTAGTAAACAGGCATTGGTGATGTAGTTATTTATTCCTCATCTCGTGTTATTTCTGATTGTACCCCTCACCACCCATATAAAAATCGCTCATTAATCAGATAATATTCACTGGATTTTTTTTCTTTTGGAGAATGACTGAATATTTTGGAAGGTTAGGCTCTCTGCAGAAGAACTCACAAGCATATGCAGAATACAATTCTCAGGCATCTGGGACCATTTTTCTTAAATAAGAGGTATTATGTCATAATGTACATCATATGGACACATGTAAATAGACAACGATAAGCTTCAATATCAAAATATGCTCTAATGTTAAAAGTATGTACTAAACCATTTTATATTTCATGCAGGATTAGGATGAATATTTAACTATCGGTAACTGAATAAACCCTATTGTACAAACACTACAGATTTCCTTTAACAGAAAGATCCTCCCTCTGAGGTAATGGTCATATGAACAGCAATTAAGCTTAGTAGTGGTGGTAGTATTAATGATAAGCATGTCCAGTTGAAAAAAGTAGTAGTGACAGACCTTTAAATATAACTAGACATGCTTATCTTCTTAATGGCCTCAACAACATCTACTAAGCATAGCAGTTGGAGGTAATAACCTCAGATGGTGAATATCTCCGTTTAAGAGCCACACTGGTCAAAAATGTAAAAATAGCCCATTTTGAAGAACTACACATGAAAGTATGCAACATGTATTTGAAAAATTAAATGGTTTGTTTGTTTACAAAGCAACATGACTGCATATAAAAATGGACCCCTTTGCCTATTCCTGGATTTTAGCCCATTGAGCCACCATAAAGGACAGACTGCTTGGCTCCAGCCACTGGACTAGGTGTATAAACACTTCCACTGTATTGTAATCTGTTGTGTCCCATTGTTTGCCAGATAAAAGTTAATGTACTCTATTTGAGGTCTGGACCAGTAGACATGGAGACAGCATTATGTGTATTTAGAGTTTGGCCTATTGTTCACAGGTGCCAGACAGGATACCAGATTATTAGACCCCATGTGGAGTTAACTCCTGTGTTTGTCTGCCACGCCCTGTCATTGTTGTGTTGTATACACCCCCCTCTGCATCTAACCCCTATAAATATTGTTGACATTCCAAAAATAAAGCAGTTTACTGCTGAAGCATAATAGAAATGTTATGTTCTCATATTTGCTCCTGGTGGCTGCGATACTGCTCCTATCTCCACCCTGCAAGTAACTTGTCCTGATCACAACCACAGGAAGGTTGCAGAGACTCCTAGAAGTGCTGATTCCTGATGGAGAGACTCTGACTGATACAGAAGCCAGATATCAGGGTGCTAGTGCAGAGATTTCCAAGGACCCAATGGTCCTTGTTGGTTGTTAACCTGTAGTCTATAGCAGGTGGCTCTGGGCAGCAATAGCCCCTACCCCTGGATCGTCACATACATTAGAGGACATATGTAATTTTTTTACATTCCAATGATCTACTTCCCAAGTTAGGAGGAATTTGTGGATACACAAGAAGTTTGTTTATGCACAAACTGAAGGTGGCATATACAACTGCCAGTGTATCAATTAGCTAATTAAAAGCCCATTAGTTTACAAGGACACCCAAAACAAAAGATGCCAGAAATAGGCTTAGTAAAGAAATTGGAAGCCTGCAGTCAATAACTGTTAATAAAGGTGACTGGAAAGGCTGTGTTTGTTTCCTTTTTAAATATATCTCACCAGTTTTCTTTTAAATTTACACATACAAAGAAAATCAAAATTTTACATCGGTTTTAAGGTACTTTTACTTAGAATTTGTAATCATGAACAACCACAACTGGGCTTTTTTTTGTGTACTTCTTTGCAATACCTAGGACCTTTTCTATGGCACTTTAAAGGGCAATTGTAGTCCAACAATTTATATTGTGCATTTAAATGTCATATTTTAATACATTTATGTTGTAAGAAAAAATAAGTGGTCTACAGGGTAGAAAAATTGCACTGAGATGACAGCAGGTTTGTTTTGTCCTTCATTACAGGAAACAAAGAGGGCAATATCCGTGTGGAAGTCTGCACAGCATCCTATTCTGCCTGTACTCACATTCAACAGAGTTCAGATCAAATAGACAGCAGGCCATTGAGTGCTTATTTACATTTCCTTTCCTTCCAGTGGCAAGGTAAAGACAGAGCCCTATTCTATTAGAAGCTTGCAAATTCCTCTTGCCTCTAATTGACTGCTGGTGTTTTTTTCTCTAAATGATTAGATGTATTCTATGGTCTCCAGCTCACTTTTTACCTTTTTAAACCTAAACTTGTAAACCCTGCCTTTTCAAGTAGGATTTCAGGGGACAAGATAATATGATCTGACAATTAGACAGTCATCATGACGTCAGTAAAAAATGGAAGTTAGAAGTAAACTGCAATTGGAGGCTAGCAATTAATTTGTGCCAAGTAACATTTACAGATGGGGCTCACAATTGTGCAATGTAGCACTCTATAAAATGCATTTGAGCTTCTGTTTTAGTCCATGTGGGTTTCATATGTATTAACCCAGTGAGTCCCAGGATCGATATTTCTCCAAAATAATTATTGCATATTTGTGCAATTAATTCTAATGTCTTTGCATGCTATTCCCATGCTTTTAAAGTACATTATTGTGTGTTTCATTGCTTTTACAGCTCTAATAAGTGTTTGAAAAAGCCCTTGCGAATCCTATTTAGACAGAAAAGTGATACTTTTTTAGTTGCGGGTTAGACTTTGTGAGCCAACACTACGAATCTAAAAGAATATTGATTTTGTGCAACTTTAATTATTTAGAGCTCATAATATTCGAGCTGTGCTAAAACCAATTGAGGTTTAAGACATTTTGCATCTTTGGCTGGCTCGTAGTTATTGTGGGTAGGGAACTGATAATCTGATTGTGATTAACTAATAGAATATGTGGCAATATTAAGAGCAGTTTTAAGTGTTTATTAAATTTACAAATCGGGCAATAGAATAGGGCCCATCGTTTATCAGTTTGTGACACTTAGATTATTATTAGTAATGCCAATAATAGTAATGGATAAAACATGTTCTTTTAAACGCATGTATAATAATATTGGAGAACAGTGGGCTTTTAAGTGTAATATACAACATGTAATAAACTAGCCTCCATATTTTTTACAATAGGTATTTTATACAGATGAAAGACTAGATTAGAGAACAAAGTAACAAACAAAACGAGAGAAAAACTTAAATTTTGTTAATATAACTTTATTAAAATGACAGCACACGCTGGTGTATAAAAAGGCTACACAAGAGCTGTGTTTGAGGAGTGATCAAAGCTTTCTGGTCACAACAGGCAGAGCTGTAATTAGCCCCCTCAGTCCCTCATTTATAAAATAAACGTAGCTTCCAGAAGATTGCAGTGTATGTCAGAACAAGATCTCTTGGAGCACTGGGGTTAAAGTGTATAACAGAATTAAGAAGTGAATCATGAAAAAGAGCTACAGAAGTAAAAATACTCAATTACTTTTAGTATAAAACATTTACTATGTAAAGTTCAGCTTCAGAAGAAACAAAAATGGTTGGTATCTGGTTGATGTGAAACTAAACTAGGATGCAAATCACCTGATCAAAAGGCAATGGGGTGCCAATTTCCATGTATGTATGTGGATTGATATATATACATAAGGACACACAAATATGTAGACTAATATACAAGGATGTGTGGTAATAAACACTTGCATAAGTGTATGAATAGAGCGAAATATGTGAATGTGTGTAGTATAATGGTACAAAAAAAACTTGTACATGTGGATACATATACACACAGATATACGCATAAGAAACATAACGTTGTACGAGTAGGCTGGCTGTTTAAGCGTTTAATCCCAAAGCATTATACGTTTCTAGTACCTAGAATATTCATTTGTTATAGCAATGGCTCAGGAACTCAAGGGATTCTGGGAGCAGGGACTAAAGCTTTTAGAATTGCAAGGTAATTTCTGAAGTCTCGCTGTGGATAAATTATTAAGGAAGCTTTATGGAACCAAATGACAATAAGAAAATACTGGACGAGAAAGGACTTAAGAACATTTCTATTTGTAGCTTAAAAAAAAACAAGCTCACAATGTTCACTGTAAACATAGGTTCTTATTGAATCAAGGCACCAAGGAATTTGATTAACATTGCACATATGTATTTAATAAGGCACTTGTACCAAAACCACACCACGTGAGGTCTTCAAGTCCATCACCGAAATGGTAGTGCTTATCTTAGGGATTTAAAAAAACAAAACAAAAAGGATGAAAGCCTGTGGGTAACTGCACAGCCTGTCTCTTGCCTTCTGCAGATAATGTTTAAAATATAGGCAGGAACACCCTACTAAATAAAATGGCAGGGAATGGCACTCACAATTTTACAAGATAAGGCAGGGGTGAAGAAGAATTCCTTGCATGCCATTTAAAAATCCAAGTTTTAAGGATCTGTGCATTATCATGTGGGCCAATCAGCAGTGGAGTTAATCTGACTGACCAACTTGTGCTCAAACCCCAGAGACAATTTAAACCTATTCTAAGGCCTTTGTTTAGCTTAATAGAACAGCCTACCGTAGTAAACATAATAAAATGTACTGCTTTGTTTTTTTGCATGCATACCTGGCTCCTGCAAGGATTTTAATGCTTCAGAAAGATTCTGGACTGTCTGGTCATTGAGGTAAGGGTCTCCACTTGACTAGTTTTTTTTTATTTGCATGTGCCAGTCACATTCAAGACAAAAAGTTCAAAGAGCGCCCCTGGCAAAAATATCCAACATTTTCAGAGACCACCTCTAAATCCTTTATATCACTCAATGAGGCTTTACAGGTGCTTTTTTTTTTTTTTATATATAAAGTGAGAACTGGGTAAATGCAAAGCAATGGAGACAACCATAAATGCATTAAAACAATAATCGCTTGGTATCTGGGGGAAGTCGGTACCTACTTGTTCTATTACCATCTCCTTAAAATCCACAGAACAAACCCAGCAGTTATCTCAGGAGTAACATATAAAATACAGAATCAAGAAAGAGTATGGACTTAAGTAAAGTCACAGTTTTCACAAGGTTACTAAAATGAAGTGTACTTAAAGCAAATACTTGGATGCTTTAGTTTCTTTGAAAATTACATGATGCATTTTTTTGAGAACCCAAATGGGCCAATCAACATCATTCCTCTCTGTCCTAATGAGGATAAGAGAAAGGATCTTAATAAAATACTCTTGGACAAACATGGATATTGAAAGAAGGGAGCAGAGAATAATCTGATCTCAAGCTGATGTTCCCCAAGTTTACATAAAGTTTAAAAACAAACATAATAGAATTTAAAAGCTATTTTGGCATCAAGCACAATATGCTATAGTAGGATCAGTCTTTCAGAAGGACAACACAATTAAATGTGTTATTAAAATAACAGGGTGGAGAGGACAGCTGCATCAAACTGACTGCAGAGAATTCCAGGGCCTGAGAGCAAGAGAGACCACAGACCAACATCTGGAAGTGAACACAACTGTCTGTTCGGAGTGTTAATTACGTGTGTATTCTGTCCTAAAGCTTGTGCCTGTGATAATGTAAAGGCCCAGCGCTTACCTGGTGCTATTTCATTATTATTATAATAATATTATCTAAATATATTAATTCTGTGGGGGGAGTCATTAGAGGCAGTGATGGATCCCACTGGCACAGCACTAGACAGGACCTGAACCCTGCACTGCCAGAAGCTGAGGAACACATTGCACTGCAGTGTGTAAGAGCCCCCTGTCAGTGGAGGGGTCACTGGAGACTATTCTGCATACAGTATTATCACAATCTGAATCAAATGTACAGTCAGTGGCTACAACTTAACCCTTAAAGTGACCTCATGTGGTCTATGGACAAGAGTGCAGAACGGTGGTGGGTGACAGCCTGATGGTGCTGTGTCGGGGGATGGCAGAGGAGGGATTTATTAAAATTCTTTCTTGCGTAGACGCATTTCATGCCGCCGCAGGTGGTTGTACAAGGACTGGACGTAGGTGAAGACGCATTTGGAGTCCGGCCTCTTTCCCATAATCATCATGTCCTCCACCTCCACCAGAGGGACACAGTCCACAAGCACCCTGTCACATAGAAGGAACAAGTCTAAGATTAGGGAAAAGAAATACATTTACTACAGAGGAAGAATAGAGTGTAATGAAAAAAAAAAAAAAAGCGGCAGGACATTTTGAGAATGACTGACTGGTTAACATTTATTCGCGGGTTTCTTTATTACAATATCTCTAGCACAGTACAAAACATATGTATACCCATCTGTCCTAGAGAATGAAAAAAATGAAGTTTGGAGAGAGGAATGAGTAATCAATGAAATGACCTTGAAGATTGTTTTCTTGTTGCCGTTAAGAGCACATTATATATCAAAAAAGGAATCTGCTTTTAACTATTACAAGTACTTGTTTGAAATGTAGTTTTATGCCCCCCTTTGTATAACATTAATACTCTAAGAGTTGTTCTTATAAACAAACCTGTGATACCATAGGAAGCATAGTGATTTAGGGAGCAGAGCTTGGGGTGTAAGATCTTCCAGTTCAGCTGAAAAATAACCAAGCAGTGGGTAACAGTGTAAATTCTGTGTAAAACAGTCAGTACTGGTAAAAAGTTTAATGCTCTATAACCCTGGCATTTGTGCCCGCTGTGAGCCTGCACATTCATTAACCTGATGTATACCAAGAGACAGATCTGTGACTCACAATTTCCACTACTTGGTTTATATCTTAAGAAATGTTCTCCTTTCTTCACACCATATATGTACATGCCCAGTCTCTTGGATTTATCTTTCTTCCTGAGGAGCTGACCAGAAAAATAACTCTTATCTTGCATTTAGGCAGTAGCTATGAAAATCTGATAAAAAAAAACAAAAAACAAATCTTACTTAAAGTACTGCCTTAACCCTTTCACTGGCAGAATAGCAACGCATTGGCGGCCTATCTACCAGTGAAGGGTTAAAAGAGATCATATTTATCAAACATCACAATGGCGTTGCTCAGACTGACACCCTGCAGAAAATGGAGACCTCGTACAAAAACAAGTGGTTTCAGATTAAATTTACAATACAAATGCACCGTTGCAAGTCTTTCTTTACACTAATATGCTATTTAAGAGCCAATCAGTCAATGAGAAGTCTTTGCTCTGAGAATTACCATGGTGATACAAATCACCGCCCAGTCTCCGTGGCTGTACATCCCATTAAAGAAATGTATATTTAAGAAAACTAGATTAAAGCTGCCTTATTTATGTAAAGCTCACTGACCAGTACTCATTTCATCGAGCACATTGGTCATAATCCAGGGCCAATTGTATGTACTTTGTTGAGTCAGCATCAAATAAAATGTATAAATAAATGTTGTACCAGTGTCCAAAACTGATGTAGAAAACAAAATACAGAAAATATGAAATTGCTAGTAACTTGTATAACAGTTTCTGATGAAGATCAAGCGTATAGACATGACCTACCAAGCCCTAAGACTAATATAGAATGGAAAACATTCCTGGGTCTCAACTCTCTCTCAAGTGTCACTGTATATAAAAATAGTATTCATTTTTTCTTCACAGCAAACCATTAGGACAATACAGGTACCACATAGTAGGATATTATTTCCAAACCATCTTCTTTCCCTCAGACCAACTTCTCCTTCCTTCCATCATCTGTGTTGTCTCATGGTCTCCGTATTCCCAGCACCCAAGTTTCCACTCTCTATGTGGTTTGTGTTATTAGTGTGCTATCCAAGTGCTAGTTTCTGCTGAGTACCCCTAATAATTGCTATGCCAATGCAAAATCATTATAAAATACATTTTAAGTACTTCTCATTGTGAAATATGGAGTGGCTGAGGAAAAGCACTTGAAAAGCAGACTGATACAGACATCCAAAAGAGTGGAAACGGAGGTGCAGAGATCACTGAGAAAAGCCAGATGCTGAGAGGTAAGACGCTGGAGCTATCATGTGGAAATTATATCCTACTGCAAGCAGGGAGGGGCAAGACTGCGAAGAACCAAACTTTTCAGCAAAAGTACATCGGGCACCTTCTTAAAGTAAAATACAAATATTTTGATATGATGACAGAGTTAAGAACATTTTATATACACAGTGGCAATTGCATAAGAGATCTGACCATCGGAAATAATTTATTTTTAATCTGTCAATAAAATTTGCTCCTTCCCAAACTATCAAGCCCTCCAACTGCAACAGAAGCGTTACTGACCATATGCTGTGCCTCTCCTAGGTTTGTGAGTACAGGACAATACGGACATGCATGGAATAGTACAAGACAACTATCATTAGACATAAATTTCCTGTGACATATGTGGCATGTGTAATATAAAAATGATCATGGTTACATGTGAATTTGCCCACAGAGTTTTGATACATTTTACTTGCTTTAGTGGGCTGCAATTTAGAAAGTTGTACAGCCAAGTGTGTGACTGCATCGATTTATGTATTTTGAATAATTTAATAAATAGAAGTCTTAGCATCAAGAATTACCATGGTTAAAACAATGTAAATTAAACATCCATCAGTAAATAAGCGGTTTAACAAAGAAGTGGTGCTTTAATAGTAAACTTGCACACAAAAAAAAAAGTGCATATATATGAGTTTGTTACTAACATTAAATACATTAAAAATTCATAGATATATGACATCTTGGCAGATGGTGGGTCAATTTTCATTGAACCATATTGGTTTAACCAGACTGCCAAATTAACAATTACTTTTAAGGAGGTTTAAGATATGACTAGTGATCCATATAGGTGGATAGGTGAGGCAGGCGACTCCCTTTACTTTGAACATATTCTATTCATATTTTATGGAGTTTTCCCCCATATAGTCTGCCTAAAAACACTTATTCAGAACTGGGCAGTTTAATTTAGGGGTGTACTATTTATTTACTGTACGGTGGAGACTGTTTTCGCTCTTTTGCCCACCATATATTAAATGATTGTTGTGGTGAACTACCTACTCATAAGATCCACAAAACGAGCTTGGATCCCGCCCAACGCTAATTATAGGCAGTAACCTTGAAACGACTGTCCGTGGGTAGGATTCCAAGCTTGTATATAATCCAACCTTGGCTTTGCATAAAGCTGTGTAATGCAGCGAGCATAAGCTTAAAGGAAGCCATATTGGACAGAGGCATTTGTGGGCACATTTGCATGTCCCTGCTCAGCTTCCCAGCATGCAGTGCAATAATTGTATTTCTCGGAATTCTGAGCTGGAAACAAGTTTAACTTGTTTTAGACATTCAAATATGAACACAAATGCATTATTTATTTACATATAAAAAAATATATATATACAAATATATATATAAAAATATATATTATAAATAAACCTTTCATTGCTTCTAAAAAGTCTGTCTTGCTCTAAAATTTCTTAGAAATTTGTCGAACCCTGGGTAAGGTGTGATAATTCCCATATGTCTTCATCATATAATTTGTTCAGTGGAAAATGTATTAAAAGTAAGAGTTTTGAAAGCTAAGCATTTTATCTAAGTCAGATTTCCCAGCAACTGGAAGATGCCAATTAAATCTGGTATGGCTGATTGATGTAGAGAAAGTTTGATTGCTGTAGACAAAATGATTCATTCATTATGATCTCATATGAGATCATAACAAGATAATCATAGGATTGCCTTTTCTTGCACAAACACCTCGATCTCATGGCATAAACACAAAAACTGACACATCTCACTCCAGCCCTGACATTCATAATGACACAAAAAAAATACAGTGATATTGTGGAAGCCTAAAAAATGCACAAGAATTACTATGTACAGCAGCATTTGTAAGTGTGTGGCACTTTGATATATTCCATGTGTACATAACCATCTACACACCTATGGTTTAAGATATACCAGGTGCAGAAATATGAGCAGCAAAATTGCAATATGTCTTGGCCATGTAACTGGCAGAAGAATAACTCATGCTGAAATTCTCATGCCTACAGTAGATGCGGATTGCGTTTTATTCAACATATTACTTTAAACCATGTGTACTAGAGAGCACAAACCGAGAACAAAAAAATTCTTTGAGGTAGCGTAATGAAAACATATATTTTGAGTTCAATTCATTTTAAGCTTCCCTTTGTTTTGATCAATCATTCATTTTGAAGCATATTTTAAGTTATTTAGCCCCTTATCTTTTTCAATCTTAGATCACATGGGCTTGGGATGAGCTTTACGCAGCTGTAAATCGTGAAATTTACTATTGTTATTTGGTTCACATTAAGTGTTTGAATGTCCCACAGTATGTCAAGTGGCAGGATAACTCTTTGAGGAAGTTTCAATACAGACGAAAATATTTAAAGTAACGGGACTAAAGTTAAAGCATACTTCAGATTGAAGAAAAATTAGGCTTTGAACCAGAGCTTTTACATGCATCCTTTTTACACATTTCTATTCAAACCACAACTGTTTTACTGTGTAGATGTATCCTCTTCTGTGGCACACATGGTGTGTAATAGTATAATGCTTAAAAACAAGAGTTCACCATAGTATAGCACAATCATTAGCCCAGCTTTGTTAGCACTGCCCACCCAGAGAGCAGACAGGTTAGATTCTCACCATCAGTTCTACGTTAGGACTTTTTGGTTTTTACCATCCCCTTCTGCACCAGGCAGCGGTAGAACTCTTGGATGTACGTGTATACACACTTCCAGTCCGGCTCTCGCATGCGCACCATATCCTCTGCGTCTAGTAACTGCGGACAGTCTGCGTGCTTCCTACGGGTGGATGAACGGGGAGGTGGAAAGACAGAAGGGGAGCCAGTGAACACAGCCCGGTGAGGGGGGATAGAGAGAAGAGGGAGAAAGAAGAGAGACATCCGTGAGTGGTTTAAACATTCTGGTGACATAAACCATGAACAGACCCATGCTGAGTGTGTTTAAAGTGCATGGGGATAAAGACAACACAAGAACTCATCGGGTAACAAACAGACCTTCCAAAACAAAGGGTGTAGTGGTGACTGGTGGGGTGTGAGGGTGGTGGGGAGAGAACAGTCCATGTGAGTTGTGACAAAGCCAAGTAGAATAAAACAAAAAAGGTTGGTGCAGGTTTGGATATCTGCAGCACACAGACATGTGCTTCTTGGTGTGCACACCAGCAACAGGGACCCTTGAAAACACAACAGGTGCTGGAGTCCTGCGGAGAGTGTTTTCAATTCATGCTCAAGGTCAATGTGACCCATCTCTTATCCTTCCATCTACTTTGTCCTTTCCCATGGACTGAGCTGTATTAAGAAGTGGTGACTTTTTCTGATGGAGGTTGAAAGACCCCTTTAAAGTGATAACATCAGCCATTAAAACATATGAAGTAACTTGTTTTCCCAGTTGCATGGAGTTCAAAACCTTTATTGGGTCAACACTTCTAAGACTCATTACAGAATGTTCTCCAGACATGTAAGACCCATCATATTCTCACATACACAGTATACACTTGAACAGCTATACGTAATAGTAACAGTAGTGAAGTTTGGATTAGGACTCTCTACTTTCCTCTTCTATACATTAATAGTAATTTGAGAGAACAGTTAAACTCTACAAACATGTCTTCAAAAAGTAGATTCAATAGACAATTCTAAAGTGTGTATGAGACCGATTATGATAAACTGCTCCTCAACCCAATATGTTCCAGGCTTTTCACATTCCATAACAGTTTTGTCCATTAAGCTAGCTATTGGCTAAGGACATCTTTGTTTATGGTTACCAATGTTTGAGGCATAAACCAATATAATTATATTATTCTTCGTTTTATAAGACTAATGGGACACTGGTTGTGCAGAAAGCTCCTCTTATTTTGCCCTATACAACATAATATTAATATACATATATAAAAAAAATCCAATATAGCTATTATGTTTAATTAGGGGGGAAAAGTGTGTGTGTGTGGCCAATGAGGGTGAAAAATTGTTTCAATTTCAATCTTATCCAGTTATCTTAATAAAAGGCTCTCTTTCCCACCCTGGCAGCCAAAACACACACCCTCAGCTCTGAAGAAGTGATGCAACGAAAAATGGATTCCTATACTCAGATTCTTGACAAATTCAGACTACAAAAAATACAAAATAAAGCACATGAATTCCAGGGCTACTACTATTGTTAGTTTGGTAATACTTGGCAAATGGGTATCTTTTCTTGAATTGCAGCAGTCTTTTAAGACAGCATACTGGGCAGATCTTTTTAATCCTAGACATTAAAAAAAAAAGAGGATAAAAAAAAAGCACATCTGCCAGAAGCTGCAATGCTAAGTTTTATTGCAAAATGTAAAAGCTACATTTAACTTTTTTTCTTCCGATACTGATTTAACTCTGAATCACTTACCAAATAAAGCAATTAAACCTAATTGTTTGACCACTCCACAGACCAGAAGGAAATATCGTGCAGGAAGGTGAATTGGGGTACTGGTATATTAGGATTCAAATTTGACATGTCTGCTATCTGCAATTGTTAAAACATCCCTTTGTTACTGTCTTCCCAACATCTGAGGGTTTATTAGGAGTAGACCGTGTTTAGGTCACCAGGATGAGCTATTTGACCTGTCCACACACACAAACCCTGCACACTTGAGCAGCATAGGGCAGTCACATTGTGTATTCGTTAACACTGGGACTTTTCTTAGGCTCCTGTGTATTACCATCTTTCAAACTAAATGTAATGCTCTAACAGTGCTGATAGTTTTGTAAAGAGTAGGTCATTCAGTAAACAAGTTATGTGCACAGAAACACATAGGATAAAATCAAGGCCATTAAAGAGGTAATTAATGAACAGAATGTGTAGCCAGGATAGAAACACAAGGTTGTAAAGACAATCTAACATCTCTTCCAAAGAAAGAAACTTTACACTTCATACAAGTGTAGGTGGAACGTTTCCACTTTGTGTAACACTGGACAAACAAACAATGTCATTATTAATATGGTTATTTCCTTATAAAGAGCATTCAAATGAACCCTATTGGTCCACATGTTCCTGTGATGCTAGCTCCTGAACTAGAAGCTGCACCACATGACTAAATGAACCATAATGAAGCCACTACCTGTGCACATTAAAAAGATGCAATATGGAGATTCACAAGACTTGTTTTACCACTACAAGTCCCCTTTAAATATAAACTGAAAAAAAGCATCAAAAGGCATTACTCACATACAAATCTGCTAAAGTATATACATTAAGCCATATTTATCCGATTTTGTACAGATACCTATATTTGGTAATTTTATCCTGGCACCCAAGAGCCGCTTTCATAAAAAATGTTGTGAATAAGTTAAAAGCAGAAGGTGACCTGTAATATTGGTAGCAGGCTCAGCATGCTTTTGGGTCTGTTCAAGCTCAATCCTACATTGGCATTTTTAGAAAAAAAGTATTCAATCATAAGATATCCTTGACTAAGTAAATATAAAATAACGTAAGAAACCTATAAAGAAAAAAAAAATGAATATATATAATAATAATAATATTATTATAACAAATGTGCAATTTCACTTGATTGGAAGGAAAGGTCCATACAGTGCATTATTTTGCACTACTACTCATGAACAACTTGACATACAAGATCTCATTAGACACAATAGACAGCGTTTAAACTCAATACGTACTCCGCAGCTGAAAAGGCCAAGTCAAAATTCTGCCTCCGGTTCTGTGGCATAAGCTGATTGTAGTCAAATGCCTCTGGGAAGAAGTTGTGAACCAAGGCACAAAATGCCATACCATCACTCCAGCTGGAGGAGAAGTTCTGGATATTTACATGCTGAGGGGGCAGAAAAAAAAGTGATGTTACATGAGGAGACATCAAGATAACATTAGCAACTGGGTTTTCAACCATTTACCAATGGTCAAGTATCTTAAAAGGGACACTGTAGTCCCATATTGTCAGTGCTCCGTTTTAAAGAACTGGAACTAATTGTGGGCAAGATAATTTTAAAATAAAATAAAAAAAATTAAGTTACCACATATATGCAATAGTGGCCATCTACATTCTTGTTTTATAAAGATCTCTTAATATCTTTTACTTCTCGGCTGCCAAGGCTATTCCTCGCTTCAAGGGTGGATAAGCAAAGTCAGTGGTCGGTTGGATAAACATGCAAACAATTCACTGAATGTCAGTTACCTAATCTCAGTCTCTAAACAACTTATCAAGAAACATGTACAATGGCATTGGCCACAGCAGCATAAGATTACGAAAATAGGTAATAGATTTAAAGGATATTTTTATATTTTACCTAGAAGTTTTTCTTGTTGACAATAAAAGGTTCTTTTAAAACCGCATAACAAACGATATTGAGTTCCAAAATATTCTTGAGTAGCAATCACTATAAAATCTGTCACAAGTAGTAAATCATGCACTGTTTCAGTACAACCGTAACACACAGGAAATTGTAGTCTACATTTAATTATGGACCATCACCAAAGGCAACAAAAAGATGCTTTGGCTCCAACATTGCAGGATACCCACCTCATAACCACGCGTCTTCGCTTTACACCAGTCTAACAACATCTGTTTAATGCTGTTGGCATTTGGTACACCAAAAGCAGATGAGGATTGGGGAGTTGCAACCTTGGCAAAGGCTGGACTGCCAGTGCTGTGAAAAGAGGGAATAAGAGCAGATTAAAACAGAGGAACAAATTCGTGCTTTAAAGGAAAGTTGACACATATCTTTGGGAAAGATTATTATGTAAATATGATGTCAATATAAAACTTGAAGTTTATAAAATGTAATATAGCAATTTCCCGTAGGATCCACCTTCACAATGACACGTGCAATGCATATAACCCCTGCAGTAAACTCAGTTTTTTTCAGGTGGTTCTCCCTCAGTAAGTGGCCCTCCAGCGCTCCTCACCTCCCACTCTCCTTCTCAAGCTTCTCGATCATAGCTTTACGTGCTTGTGTAGCTGGTGTTTTGGGGAGACTTTGTGCTTTCATGAGCTCCTTTTTCCTCTCTGCCTGACGCCGCTCCATTGCTGCTTTGGACTGTCCATCATCCTCACGATCAAAAATACTGCAGGGAAAGACAATATACCAACACAAACCATTAGTTGGACTTGAAGGTCAATCTATGACTCGCATAGTGTGAACACCTAGGATTCCTCATTCACTTAAAGCTTCACAACTTTATTGCCTGGTCTTTTTATTCTGTGTCCTTGCCAGCATGCTAGCTTAATACATATATAAAGACCCCCATGTTCTCTGTCTTTTTTTTTTTTTTACTGGACTGAACTAAAATCTCAGTATTCAAGTATATTACAGTAATACACAGATAGGCATTTTAAATAGGTCTAATAAAAATAAAATAAAAATACAGAACTGACTTACCTGCCAACTTTTTGGGATGTAGCACTAAAGGAGGATTTTGTCTGAACGATTGTACCTCCATCTGTAAAGAGTTAAAAACTCTTTAGGTATACAAATAAGTGTAATATAAAAAAATAAAACTTCAAACAGGTTAACATACCTTTCTAATTAATATCTAGGATTATATGATCCCTGACATTTATAAAGATGTCGTAAATGCTAATGGTAGGACACATGGATATTCCTTCAATACCTCTTATGCACCCTCACCAAGATACTACCTTTACTGCAATATAGACAACATTATGGAGGTGCCGATGAAACAAAATAGTTCTAGTTAACTAGTATCGGGTCAATCACCAGGACACTTCAATAACCAAAGAGACTGAAGATATAAATGCTTAGAATACAGAAATCATACATTATTCCTACATAAAGATTGACGAGAGATCGCTTCAGCTTCTTAGAATATGAAAGAGCCTTTATTAATATCTGCCAATAGCAGACCTATGCAATTAATGCCTTTGGATGGCATGCATGTTTAACATTATCCAATGACAGGGGCATACATTTAAAATATGTAGCAGGGGACATTCTGTGTATGTGTTGTCAGTCATATGATTTCTGTGCTCTGACATTACATTCTGAAACAACATTGTGCAATCTCTTGTTACTCACTTTCTGATCGTTTCATGTAACTGGCCTCCACTGTGGTTGTTCTGGAAGTTTTGCTGCCATCATCTGTATAAGACAAAGTAAAAAGGAGTAAACTATAGTATAAATGTTTCAAAGTGATCATAAAGCAAGATGATGCACATCAACAGCATCATCTGTTTTCTAATGTGCAGGAGGTAATGTATGGACTGAAAACACCAAATGTGAACAAAGGAAACCCCATTATATTATATCTACAAGCCAAAAAGGGTCTGTACTGTAGAGAATGTTTTCTTACTTGTCTGCACCAGTCTCTGTGTTTTGGTGATGGTGCTGATGGCCGAACCATGGTTGTTTGCTTCTGTGCTACGGGCTAATCTAGTTTCCCTCTCCTTATTTTTCAACTCTTGCATGCGCTGTTCTCGCTCCTTCTCACGTTGCTCTGGTGGGGGGAAAAAAGGATAGCAGTGTGTCATCTATAAGAACCAAATTCAACTTTGTAACTAGGACTCAAATTCTATGCATGTTTAATTCATAAACTCTGTAGTAATGAGTACATACCTCTCTTTCTCTGCCTCAATTCTCTCATGGCTGTTCTAATCATCCTCCTCTCTTCAAAGTCTGTTGTCTTATCCAGCTACAAAGAAACCATTGCAATTACTGACAGGAAGGCAAGTCGCCAGGGGAAAGCCAAAGCACCAGTATAGCTTCTAAAGCATAATTGAAAAGAACATTGTATACACCTAACCACCAATTAAAACTACATAAAAAAAAAATACAATATATATATATATATATATATATATATATATATATATATATATATATATATATATTTTTTTTTTTTTTTCCTGTTCCTTAATTTGGAAAATGTAAATTCACTGGTACGCTAATCTTCTCACTTCTTCACTCCATCCCCGAGAAACAGAGCTCATGTATCCTCTGCTCGTTGCTCAATATCCTTTGTAACCATGAAAAGGATCCTACGCAACATCTGATGAACTGTCCTACAATACCAATGCTCCTCCAGAATTTCTCAATTGCCTTTTTTTTTTACATCTCACTCCCTCCCTCAGCCTTACCAGCTTATCCAGAACGTCTTCCTCCTCTATTGCACTTAGCTCCTGAGCCGTTAACTTGCTTTTACTTTCTGGTTCAACTTTCTCGGCAGAGCTTGGCAGAAATACATCCACCTTCTGAGCAGGCAGCTGGGAGATCTCCGACTCAACCTGCAGGAAGGATTGGACTCCATTAAGAAAATCAGCAACCAGTCACTGTGCAACATCAAGATTTTTTATAAACTGATGTTAGAAGAACTTGATGATAAAAACAGGCAAGATGTTTTAGAAAGAAAGAAAAGTCATTTTTTAATGGGTATATTCAGTTTTGCTTTTATAGGGTGAACGATTTGCTGTTTGCAGTAATATAAGCAGTCCATGAAAGGCAACCTGGGATGTAGGTAGGATTTCAATGCAGGTCCTATTGAAAGGCCATATTGTTGAGGCACTAAAAATGATAACCCTTCCCCTCAAGCATCAGGCCAACATGCAGTGCTGTAAACTTGAATATGGAAGCCGCTAAAAAAGGTCTCCATTAATGCTTTTCTGCTGATAATGTTTGTGCAGAGTGTTACAAAACTAACTGAAATGTTTAAACCTCTGCCAAATTCAAGCATTAGGAGGGTCGGCAGCTTAGGGAAGAATTATTTTTTTCCAGAGCACAATAAAGCCAATGGTGCTGTGCACAAACACAGGTTAACTAGCGTTTGCCAGAAGGTGGTCTTAATATTACTACAAATGCAATATGAATAGGGATTTAAAACCTCTGCTGGACTCATTTCTCAGGTTAATGATGATTAAACCAGTCAAGACAAACTTGCCAATTTCCAAAGAGATTGCAAACATATTGATCTAACAGCAAACTTTTTTCTCAGAGCAGATTTTAATCTGAGGGGTGAAGAAAACAAATTACGGTAATCGTAAAAATCAGACAAAAATCCAACAAAAGGAGAGACATAGCTGCAAACGGTTATATACTATTGCACTAGAACTGCTTTTGTAACGCTTTTTGACATTTCTTTAACAGGCTACGTGTCAAAATGCCCAAAACTATGAAACATTAGCTGCTGCAATTTTGTAGAATTGCACCACTTCAAAGATCAACATGGATTAGTTTAAGAGGAATGAGCGGACTCACTGATAAGTACATAGAAAGCAATGTGTAACTGGACTCCAATGTGGATTAGGAGGATCACATAATGATGGCAAAGAACTATCAAACAACAGAGCTTTAGCTGGTGGCTCAAGGCCAATGGCTATAACAAGACACAATGAATACTGGAGGCTTGCAATGTGAACTCAGGACACAAGTCACCGGTAACAGTCAGTTACACACACAGCAATAAAAAAGAAAAAAAAGAAGACATATTCAGGAAGCTGAAAATTAGAAATATAAACACCGAAATCTGGCCTAAAAACCTGCAGCCTGGTGTGTCTTTGGTAAAGACATCCAGGTGAACATGACAGAGCATGTAACACTACTTCAACTTACAAGAAAGATGGACAAGATATTGTGAGGAAATGCAAATTGAGACAGTAACAGACTATGATATGCAGAAGATGCCACAAATATATATATTTTATGTGGTTCTCCAATTCCATATTTCTTAATTACCTTGTTTGTTTGTTTTTTAGAAATAAAAAAAAAGGGGTGGCTTGGCCTTAGGTCTTGCACAAATCGTCATATTACAGACAAATCCCACAAATGATACGATACTACAAAAAGCATTTGTTTGCCCACTTTCACTTGTTTAGAGCCACAATACTATGTCCAGGCGATCATCTACAAGCATTATACAGTGTGGTATCAGAAGACAATTGTTGTATTCCTCTGGGCACTTACAAGGCTGTTACTCCTGGAGAGGTGCACAGATGAGGATCTCCGGGTGCTTGCAAATCTTGGGGGGTGAGGCACAGAGCTGCAGGCTTCCCGAGCTCCCAAGAACAGTGTAAGCTCTTCCACCTGCCGTGACAACCTCTGCTGCTCTAGGTGCAGATGTAGGTTCTCTTCCTTGAGGTCATTAACCACTGAACTAAGTGGCTCCACCAGCAATGCCATCTCACGCAGCTGCTGCGTAACTCTCTTCTGAAAGAGTTGCAGCTCATGTTTGGCATCCAGCATGGACTCTGTTTGCTGGTTATCCAGCTCCTGAATGCCCGCGCTGGGCATGCTTAGTCCCCAGTAGTAAGGTTAGTTTGTACTGAATACAAAGAGGTGCACCTCTCTCCTGTGCAGGAGCAAGACTGAGGAGAGTGGGTGGTGGTGTTTGTAGTAGAGATGTACTGGCAAACTGAAACAGCTGGTGCGTCCAAGGGCACAGCTTCAGCCCCCACTCATGATTACCCTTCTAATGCGGAGGCTGGAGAATGTTTACAGATGGGAGCTATATATATGTATGTAACACCCCAGTACAAACACAAAGGAGAAGAGAGATGGGGACAGCAGGTGTCAGGGAGCCGCCTATTCCTGGAAGTGAAACAGTGGGCACTGAAATCCAGATAGGTGAAAATGGATAGTTTGCAAATGCCCTTTTATTTCCTCCTAGATTACAATCAATGGAATGACTATTGTAGGTGAAAGCTTTAGCATGGAAACATCTACATATAATGAGAGAACCTTATAGAGGATCATTTTTTTCAAGCCCGGCCAGGGTTATGAAGCATTTCAAATTTTATGCTTTCACCGACTTAGTTACATACATAGGGCCTCATTCTATTATCGGCCGCAGCCGCTGCGGGGCCGAAAGGACCGGCCGCAAGCTATTCTGCTATTCTATTCCCCTCCGGCCTTGCTATCTATTGCGGCCGATCGCGCCGGAGGAAAGCCTTTGATCTAAAACGTCCGCAAGGAAATCGGCCGTAAGAAAAGCCTGGTTGCTATTCTATTGCTCCGGGAACCCTGTCTGCAAGGCTAAAAACGAGCCGCAGCTTACTTGCAGCAAACAGGTCCCGCTAGCACCAATTAAGCACATAAAATAGCTCAAATAAAGCCATCCTGCACTTTGCGGAGTCTATAAAGTGATATTCGGTGTTAGCAAAAATAGCACATAATTACCCTATACTCAAATCCGTAAAATATTTTATTTTTAATATCCGTAAAATATCCATATAAAAAGTCCAGAGTGCTTGGAGCACCTCAGACACACCCACGCCGCAGCCGGAAAATAAACAGTTAATTTGAACTCAGGTTTGGGCTGATGTGCAAGCTTGAGAGTGGGTTACTTTTAATCCTCATGTCCCCCAATATGATCCCTAGCATTTACAGAGCTGTACAGTGCAGGCTTGAATTTATTTTTTAGATTTCTGAGCTTACGGCCGGTTCCAAGATATGCGGCCGGCCGTAAGATGAGATCTTTGCGGGGCCGTATAATAGAATCGCGAGTTAACAGCCTCAAATTCACGCCTCAAAAATGTATTTCTGGCCAAATTAAATGTGCAATTGTTTTACTCTCCGAATCTCCATCCGATCAATTCAATCTGACATGTTGATGTCCATTGTTCTAGTGCATTCAAGACTGATATTAGCATGTTTTAGTTGCCTTATATATAAACATTTTAAGAATTGAGTTGAGTAAGGTCTCTACATTTAAAAATGAAGACGTGGGGCACAAATGGAATGGTGAGAAAAAGGACTTACCACTTAAGTGCAGACCAAGTTTGTTCCAAAGAACTTCTATCCCTTATGTAATTTAGAGATCCCTTATTTTGCACTTTATCAAAAGACTAAGCAAAATCCAATCATACCGCATCAGCTGAATTGCTTGGTCCAAGTTCTAACCAACTTCCTAACAAAAACAGAATTACATTATGCGGTTCTTGATATATCCCTGAATATAATCCCATGGCAAATGTAAAGATGTCATGCTGCCTCAAACACTTTTTTCTTCATATTGATATTCTTATCTCTTACTTGTTTATTAAGCAATATGTGTGTGTTTTTATATTTATATATATATATATATATATATATATATATATATATATATATATATATATATATATATATATATATATATATATATATATATATATATATATTTATTGCAGATTGACGGTCACACTATGTTAAAAATGGCGGGTCATGCTCATCGCGTGCCCCATAGGACTTAGGACCAAAGCCCGTAGAAGCAACCGCAGTTGCAGAGCTGCACTGAATTACGAATTTAACGGCCGAACCACAGAACTGTAAAGACCAGCAAAAAAGGCCAAATAGGCCTCAAATTAACTTACACACAGCACAGGGGGAAAGCCAGGGAGCCTGAAAGTGAGGTTGCAAGTTAAATCTTCAAATATACATAAAATTTTCACGATCGAAAATCGCCCAAGTGAGAAAACAAATGCCGGCCGAAAACGCAACAGGATGAAAACTAGGTTGAAAACATAAAAAATAAAAAAAAGAGCCCAACGCCAGTAACACTCAACCCAAGGTGATCATTGCAAAGCAGGAAAGTTGCGGCTTGACAAAAACTGGCAATGAGCGGTGAATCTGCTCATTGCAGGGCTCGCGATGAGCGCCGAAGGTGCTCAGAGGGGCTAGCCTCACATTGTGCATCAAACAGCATTGCTAAGCTTATAATTTTATTGCCACCATTTTTGATGGCAAGTAGCTAGTATTTATAGATTGTCCAAGAATATTTGATGTGCATTACCACAGTGGTTAGAAATTGATGCTTTCACCTCTGCAACCCTGGTTCAATTCCAGTCAGGGAACTAAGTGGCCACACTGCCCTGAAGCCATGCAGGGTTGGGCCTGGTCAGTACTTGGATGGGAGGCCACCTAGGAATAGCAAGAGCTGTATGTTGTGGCCCACTGGAGAAGGAACTGGCAACCAACTCCATTATCTCTAGCATGAATACCAAGTGGATCAGCATGGTGTGTTGTGGTCCATGAGGTCACCGAGAGTTGGACACGAATGAACGACGCAAACACACACATAGCTAATTGGCTTTACTGTCCGTTTGTAATTCTGCGTTGCAAGATTGGATGTACCACCCAAGCAACAACTATTAGCAGAAGACTCAACCTGTGGTCAACCAACTGCAGATCCAGATTAGAAGGCAAACAGTAACTCAGAAGATGGCCATATATTTTCACCTCATTTCCATCTCCTCATTTTCTCTCCTAATGCATTCTATAATCCTCATCTTCCTCTATCATGCTACATTCATCCTCTGTGCAAATTCAGTTCTTTTTTGACAGATAATTGGCTATGCACTTTTCCACACATTACAGCCCGACTGAATATTCTTCGCCATCAGAAGCTTCACTAGGCCCCTCTGGTAATAAAGCAGTTTGATGCAGTTGGTTATACCTGGGTATATTGTCAGGAACACTCCTAGGGGCAAGCTGTGCCAGGTTACTTTTAGTAACAGGAATATTCTGTGCGAGTAAGGCAGACAACAGGTTGGCAAGAGCATCATAACATGGTTTAGCTATGGCCAGGAATAGCCCAGTATTGTCCAGGGAAATAAGTGATAGGATTTCCATACTGGGAATCTGCTGGTCGCTTCTACAACCAAGTAAGCATAATCTTTGCTGACTGACAGTAAGAGGAGAGCCTCTCCACACTGGCCTATAAACACAAAAAGCGGCTTGGACTAAACCCATCAAATTGGAGTCAAAAAGCTGA
The DNA here is from genome assembly GCA_027410445.1 of Discoglossus pictus. NCBI lineage: Eukaryota > Metazoa > Chordata > Amphibia > Anura > Alytidae > Discoglossus > Discoglossus pictus. The sequence continues at coordinate 397,420,983 of CM050163.1, read as the reverse complement.
AATACAAAATCTGAGAGGAAGGGCCAGATAACTGAAACCGCTGTACTTATTGCAACATCTTAGACCTCAAACTCAATTATAAGAGATCATACATGGGTAAAGACAAGTCAGTGGCTTGTTAAATACATTTGATGTGCTTGTACCAAAGCAAGAACATCCTAAGAACCTAACATCTGACTAGAGAGTATCCCTATGCAATGAACAATTTTGTATCAGTATGGTTTTTATGTAGAGAAAATGGGACCTAAAATAGGCCTGGCTTAATTGCTTTTTCAAAGTGGTGGATATTTAAATCTGCGCTACCAGCTTTAAAATAAGTATCTTAACTCCTTAAATCTGTACCGCTCCCCCTTATATATTCTCAATCTACTCTTTTCTCACTGCCCACCTCCAATGCCCTTTACACTCTTTTCACCCTGTAAATGCCTAAGTGCTGAGGAAGGGTCTGAACAGGGGCCCATACAATTTTTAAAGTTTAAGACAAAATAATTACGGAATAGGCAATATATAAATGAATGAATGTCACACCAACAGCAGATCATCTGTCCTACATAACTAAGCACCAGCTGCTTATTTCAGTGCTTATGGTATAGTGACTACTAAGCGCTCACAAAGAGATGTTATGGGAGATTCAGTCAGATTAATCTCTAAGAAACAAAAAAATAAAATAAAAAAGGCTCCCTCTACTGGCATTTCAATAATATAACAAGGTTAAAGCATCAGAGGGTTCAGAAACATTAAAGTAATTAGGTAATTAGGCAAATAATTTTGTCACATAGGTTGCAGACTAGTATATAAAAGGGCCGTGTAAGAGCTTTTTATGTTAAACCTATTTTTTTAATTCACCATTAATCAACATAAAAAAAGCAAAACTTTAGATACATATAATAAAAAAACAAAACAAAAAACACTCTTTACCCCATTAATGGCCACTGCTGTGCCCCTCCCCATCTCTAGGATTGTCCTTATTGCTACTGAAAGGAAGTGAACAATTTCAACTGAGATAACCGATTAGGCTGTCTTCGTAAGACTTGAATAATGTTCTAAGTGGGCACGTTTTACTTCCTTTCAGTAGTGCTCAGAAAAAAAGATGAGGGGTATAGCACCCAATAATGAGAAAAACTTTTTTAAATTATATGTTCTAAATTTTAGATTTAATTTGCTGCTGTTTGCACCAGTATTTTAAAATGTTAACCGGAAACAAAAGAAACAGGTTTAACATGGCTGGCCCTTTAAGTAACTGTTATTTTTTTATGTCCGTAATATTTCTAATAGAGACACTGGCTCTGCTCTCAGGTTATTTGGCCCCCCTATTGGCAGGTTATTTGGCCCCCCTATTGGCAGGTTATTTGGCCCCCCTATTGGCAGGTTATTTGGCCCCCCTATTGGCAGGTTATTTGGCCCCCCTATTGGCAGGTTATTTGGCCCCCCTATTGGCAGGTTATTTGGCCTCCCTATTGGCAGGTTATTTGGCCTCCCTATTGGCAGGTTATTTGGCCTCCCTATTGGCAGGTTATTTGGCCTCCCTATTGGCAGGTTATTTGGCCTCCCTATTGGCAGGTTATTTGGCCTCCCTATTGGCAGGTTATTTGGCCTCCCTATTGGCAGGTTATTTGGCCTCCCTATTGGCAGGTTATTTGGTCTCCCTATTGGCTGTGCTTAGGTGTCATCGTACATATACTAGTAATATGTTCTACCCTGAAAATGTTACCATTATTATTGTGATGTCATTTTTTTTTTAATTACAGGTAAATAAGATTATTGGTGCGAGGAACTGATGCCTGGTGGGACATTATTAATCCACCTTGAACTCAGAAGTTTATATATTCTTAGATCTACAGTTTCAAAAGCACATAAAAATATATATTTATGTGAACATAACATTATATGAACAAATAACTTTTATAAAATTGAAAACACACATTAAACATATATTATTCAAGGATCATATAATTTTAATATCCTATACTATATCCTTCATTCCCATCTTTATTTCGCTTTATTAAGCAAAACAGCTCAACATAAAATAACATTTTAATTTGCAACTTATATACTAATATCATAATTTTTTTTTAAAAACAGAATCCCTAAGATCTCCGTGAATGATTTCCCTTGGAGAATCCAATAGCTCAGTATATTTAATCCTACAAATAGTTGCTTGTTACCTTGCGGACATTACTGTTGGTGCTGATCGTGCTGACCCTGCTGCTGATCCCGCTGCTGCTGATCCCGCTGCTGGTGGTGCTGCCGATTTTGAAAGGTGACGCTGCCAAACCTAATGTCAGCTCTGAGGGAGAGAAAAAAAAAAAAGGATGACAATTTACTTGAGAAACAAGAAAACGCTTAGTTTCAAATACACAATGAGTGATTTGATGTGTGTAAAACCTCAGTATGAACTCTTGACACAGGTAGGATTATTAATGGATATGTGAACCATGGAAATTTGTGTACTAGAAGCAGGAAATGTGAGCGTATTCATGGACAGAGGAATGAGACCTGAGATTTGTAATGTTATCCTTTAATAATAATATGATCCAGACATAATTGTATTATCCAACAGAAAAAACAAATGTACACAAGAGAGGTAACCATAATTTTCCCTGCATAAAATCTACTTTTTGGGATAAATAATCTACAGTAACCAAGTGACTAAAAGTAGCAGGTTCTAAGGCATGGTTGAACATCTCCAGATAGCCAAGACACTCAGCAGGCTGTTTATTGTGCAGTGCTTACTTATGGAAGACCTCACACAGCATTACAAGACGTATTTATTTCCATGACCTCATTGGATTTGCTTTGTGACATAATGGAGCCAGGTGACTGATTGCTTTAGGAAAGCTGCGCAGGAACCGAATCCCGTGGTCATGTGAGGCCCCCTGCAAGCTCCTGCTTAGCTAATGCACTGCCTGACATTCAGAATTAAATGGTATACAGAACAGGAAGAAATCAAGTACTCAACCTGTCCATTTCCAGAACTTTCCATGACCATGTATAATGCTATGTGAAATCCACTATGTAGTACATTTATAATACACCCATATAAGTATGAGCATTTTATTCCACACGTGTATACGCAAGTGTGTGTAGAATTCTGTTTGCATGTTTATACAGATTGCGTTCAAGGCTGTGTCTGCAGGATGTGGGCACTGAAGACCAGAACTCTGTGGTTTGGGTACAGTGAAGGTTTGTATCCCCCTGGGGCCCTCTCACTGGCTTTAGCTCAACACTCCCAATAAGGCTTGTGGCTTCTCCCTGTATCCCACGCAAGCTCCAGATTGTTTATCACAACCACCAGGGGTCACTATGGTGGTCCCTACGGCGCTCAGCCAAAGATTCAGGCTATGGGCATTATTATATTGGATGTAAAAGCATCAGACCTAACAGGGAAAAGAACTGAAACTTGCCACAAGCCAAAATACACTACATTAGAAGTCTTTTTCCCTCAAAGACTTAAAATTGGTATTAGTTGGATGTCTACTTCAAATCTAAGCCTTTGATGATAAAGTGCTTGACATTGACATTTTAATTAAGTTTTCAAAAAAGTGTATTACTTAATGTCAAATGTAAGAAAGAAAAAAAAGTAAACAAGGAAATACGTCTGCAAGCATTAAGTACTATACGATTTTTGCTTTACAGTTGCATGTAATGACTATTTAAATCAGATTTTCACTTTTTACAATTCAATGGAAAATTTTGTGAAAGAGGCTGTCAAAATATCTACAGTCTGCAAATATATTACAGTCCCGATAGAATAAGTGCTAATGTCCGAAAATTCTGATAGTGGAAAACTAAAGCAAGTTCTGAGAGCAAACACTGTTACACACTTTATGATAATGTGTTCTATTCATAGAAAATCTAAAAAAAATATTTAAATAAACATAGTTTGAATTACTTATTAACCAGAAAGCAAATATGAATGTAAGAAATGTTCATAGTAGTGCACTAGTGTGTTACATATTAAAAAAAATCTGGAATGATTGAACTTCTACATAAAAAAATAAAAAAAAGTGCACATTTCCTGCATACATGCTTAGACAAAGAAGGAAACAGACGCGAATGAAACAGGTGAACTTAATAGAATATAGAGGACCTCCTAGTTTTGGGATTTATCATATTAAATTGCAAGTTCTGTGGGACAGGGCAAAAAAATGGTGGATAAGTATTTATATATATATATATATATATATATATATATATATATATATATATATATATATATATATATACACACAAAAAAAAAAAAACAGTGTGCTTGAGATTAGACAATTGCTAATATATTATCCCCTCCCCTGCCAAACAGCTCCTTGTCTTTCATTACATTCATTGCTGGCCCCGCTTGTAGGGTACCTGTTCCCACTTTTATGCCTACCTGCTCTCTGATTGCCAGACTGCCCTACGACGCGGCTGCTGGTGGCCGGATTCCTTCCATCTTTTATCTCAATAGTGAAAAGGGTCTTCATGTCGGCGTCGTGAGTCTCTCCCCTGGTGGTGGAGGTGCTGAGAGGTGTTGTGGAGGGCTGCAGACTAACTTGCTTCTCTGATGCTGTAATGGTCCCATCAGTGTTTTCAACCTGCCTCCCCCCTGCTGTTATGGGCTGGGGACCCTGCAATTTGTCTGTGTGGCTCCTCCCACCCTCCTGTTTGGAGATGAAGGAGCCCTGTCTTTGCTGAAGTCTTTTGCTCACATCCCCAGAGGATGTGCAGAGTCCTGCAGAGCCTTGCACTTGGGATCCTTTTATGGACGCACTCCTGGAGTTCTTTAATTCAGGTATGGAAGGGGTTTTAAAAGTCTGTATTTTGTTAGCAATCTGCTGCACTTTCTGGTTGCTGGGCCCTGTAACTGTACAAGCAAGTCCAGGTTTAACAGCCTGAGCAGACTTGCCATTTAGCTGACCTGTGGAGAACAGAGCCTGCTGCTGCTGCAGACGATCTCCTCTGGCTGGGAATCTCTCACCCCGCATGCTTGAGAATCTTGGTCCCAGAGAGGATGGTGCGCTAGGGGGCTCCTCCGTGAATCTCTTCACTCTGTCACGGACAGAATTGGCTCTACGGAAAGGAGCAAGAGGCACCTGGGCATCTATAGTGAGTAGGAGGGGGTAACATAGGGAGGTAGAAAAAGGTGGGAATGTGAAAAAGAAAGACATTAAACATTAAAAAAAAGCTGTAAAAAAAAACCACACACACACAATTATTAAAAGCATTCAGCACTTTATAATTCTTACAGCAAAGTATATGTTTTAGCCATTAGATGAATGAATGAGTTTTCTTTCATTCAAAAACTTCTGAAATGCTCACTGTATTATATCCTGCCTCCCACTTCTGGTATAATATCAGAAGAATAGTATCATGTCTATCTACTGAAATGCTTCTGAACACACTTATTAAAAATACTGAGGATGTTTGTTAACCCTTGAATGAAGTTAGATGCAGAATTACCAGGATTAGCAGAGGGTATGGCTTTTTCTCCATCCACAAACTGAGGAAATGACAATATATGCAGTTAAAGAGTTAAGTAGGCTGTTTGCTGCATTGTTGCACATCTGTCTGTCTGTATTTATACCCCACTGTGATGGGACGGGAGGTGGTGTACAACTCCATTGTGTGTTGGTATGAGCAGATCTGTTTTGGGATACTTCCTTCCTCAGTGATGGGTGGGGGGACACAAACCCTGGGGATCCCTCCGTGTATTGTTCCATCTCCCCTCTGAAGCACGTTACTCTCCTATTCTTTCCGAGCATTTGAATTTTGTAACCCTTTCTGTGCCAGTGACCTGTATTGGCAAATGTGATTTTGTAAAGCAGATTCCCCAATACTGAATTGTTGGGAGAAAAACTAGCACCCTTACAGACAAGCCAACTATCATATGTGTTGCGGTGTATATCACTGTACATGGGCAAATACTTGATTATTGTATGTATGGATTGTGCCCATAATTGCATTTATAACTAAGGGTTTCATCTAGTTACAGTACAGGTACATACATGTATTCTAACTCTAAAAGGAATGCATTTTCACTCCCAAATATGAGTTGTTGGATCCTCTAGAGCAGTGGTTCTCAAACCTCTCCTCGGGACCAACTAGGCCATGATTTAAGTGAAACACTGTGGGAATACACAGGTGAAGCAATTTGAAGCTCCACCGTCTATTGAATACCAATTGCCTTACCTTTCTTCACATGGTGTTTCACCTAAATCATGGCCTGTCTGGTGGGTCCTGAGGATTAAGAACCACTGCATTCTAAGATGTACTTTTAGAACACATTTTTTGTGCTCCCAATTATTGAAGTTCTCATTTATCAATCACTGGTCAGGTCTTTAAGCTCAATTTTATGCATAGAAAAATATTTAATATGTTCTTGTGCTTTTTTAGTAAAATTCACACCTTAAAGAGGTCCAAACTTTGGTAGATTTGGAAACTAATTTAAAACAAGAACTTGGACAAGCGAACCTTAAAATAAATTTAGCAGGCCATGATTTAGATTGAATTTAATGGTTTATATACACAATTAGTCTTCTTGAATCTGCCCTTTTCTCTGCACGCTATTTGTTACTGTTCAGCTTTATTACTTCATGTGGAAGGGGGATTCAGGTCTAGCACATGCTCATAACGATTTACACACATTGTTACCATAACATAACCGAATTTTAGAGAGGTACATTCTCAGAACAAAGTGCCCAACTTATTTTGCTAGTACTAATAATATGTTGAAGTAGGGGGCGGAACAATGAGATTACTCATGGACCTCAGTAATATAATCTACAATTCAGCTTTGTAAACTATTTTTATATCATTCAATTGCAAATGTACTTGTTTGTAAATGTAGTTTCAGTGACAAGAGAGATATGAGTGTACTGATGGCTTAACACCTGATTTGAATGGAAGGGATATAGGAGATTTCTGGATTTTAGTAGGTATATAATATACCTTTGTGCCTGTATATTTTTATTTACTTTACTTTATTAAGAAGTTCTGTTTTTACTGCCTAAAATCATTCAAATAGTCCCTGTTTGGGTCTTTCCCCTGCAGCATATGCAGATTCTATAGAGCTAGATGTGCAGTGTAGTGTCCTAGCCTATCAGGAACCACATCTCAGCAATGTGTTGCAGCCTTTTGCAGTCCAAGCAAATCTGACCTAAAGATGTTCTCAAGAACGTATCATGCCTGTAACCCGGGGACCGCCTGTATAGTCATTTTTGGTTCTGATAAACATACGGTAAATGGTAAAATGTTTTTAGAAAGCAAAATAAATGAATAAATATATGTTCACATTATGCAACTTTAATATACAATTATTTATCAGCGTGAGGCTCCATTTTGTTTTATTGCCTGGTACTGCCTGTTACTTTCATCAGTGTGTGTCATGGTAAACTAGTGAGCCCCTATAGCCCTGCTGATTGCACTGAAAGATGTTAATGCCACTAATGTGCAGACAGACACTTCCTGTGTATTCCAAATCTCCTCCCACCTCAGAAAGTTGATCTGTTGAAGACAGAATCAACAGCAGCAGAATTGCATTAAAAAGAGAGAATTAGAGGCTGTATCAATTATGTTACAATAATAAAGTACCATTAAACAGTATGAACACTTGCAACTGAAAGTTATTAAAAAAAAGTTAATTATAAACCATTTTGAAATCACTACATTTAGCCATGTCCTCAGCCAAAACCTCTCATCAGATAGGTATTGTTATCAGTACCTGCTTACATCATGATTTTTCCTTTTGTATAAGGCTTCTGAAGTGCCAGACTCACATACATGAGAAAAGCATAGTCTTGAACCTAGTAATTAGACCTTCTGGGGAGGATCTCTTGAGCTGAGCAACAGCTACAAAGTAGTAAATTCAAGTCTGCTTTTTAACTGCTAAATTATATATTTAATAACTTCCCATTGCAAATAATCATACTTTTACTGGTGCTTTACTATAATATCATAATTAATAATAATAACCTCTGCTGTAGTCCTTTTAACAAGATGAGATTTAAAGAAAACAAAATCAGCCTCCTTGGGATCCTATTACTCCAAATTGACCATTGGCAGCATGTAGTATTTTTGTGCTTCTATGTAAAAAAAATGCATAAAAAAGGGGGTAATTTAGGGTGGGTTATGGGAATCTAACCATGTATTTTGTTTAATCTTACTGGCGTACAGTTTATATTAGAGTTTTATTGCGCACTATATTTATCCAGTTTGTTGAAGAGTCACAAATATAGAAACATTGCCGCAGTACGTCACGCATCAATCAGATCTGAATGCTATTTTTTTCTTTCCACGGAAAAAAGGCATAAAAATAAAGAGAAATCAGACTTTGTAAACTATTGCTCCGCCACATGAAAGTCAAGTACAAATGATTCTTCTTTCCCCTGCAAAAGGATCTTTACTGTGAGATTTGTTTTAGCCAATCACAGGTCATACCCTGGGATGCACTTTTCTATCATCTCCGAACTGGCAGGGGAAAGAACCATTTGGACCGGACTTCTGTGTGGGGCACCTTTAGGATAAGCTTAGTAAATGTTCAAATATGTGTATGCATTTTAATATACTGGTGCTTATAGATTTGAAATATTTAGTAAATTCCATGGATGAACCCCACATCCCCATTAGACATCACATATAGTTGTCAAACTGCAACTCGCCGTCATGTTTGCGAGCCTCACGCAGCGAGGTGAGCCGTTTGCACCGTTGAAGCACAGAAGTCTTCTGAGCCCAGAGCACTTAGCCCATGATATTGATTGCTGGATATATTAAAATTAGAAATAGATCAAAGTATATTAATTAATTAAATAATTATCAAAATATATATATATAAAACAAAATATGCTAAATAGCATATTTTACATTAACGCTACTTTATTAATACATTAATGCTTTGCAAACCCTAATACATTTATTAATTTCTAATTAACGTATATTAATTTAATAATTAGTAATGGAAAATAAAAATGTATGCTTTCCACTGCACTAAAAATGTTTTACTTTTTACACTGCACTTATATATCTGGATTGCTGCTCATTGGCTGACAGCGATAGCACTCTCGAAGCAGTTACATATTTAAATCTCTTTATTATGCTCTGAGACCTGAAAACATTTTCTAGTTTACACTGTACTTATATATCTGTCTTTGCGATTAGCGCTGAACATTTTTGTTGAAAAGCACAAAACTGGAAGGACACGAGGGGAGAGACTCACAATGAGCGCCGAAGGTCCTCAGAGTAACAAAAGCTTTACATTGTGTGGCAAACAGCATTGCTGTTGCTTAAAATGTTATTGCCCCGACATTTTTGATGGGCAAGTCGCTAGTTTAAATATACACTATATTACATTTACTTCAATTAATATTTGCACAAAATGAGTATACTGGAAAAAAATAAAATAAGATTTTGCCTCCTAGCTGTTGAGTTTTTAGGAAGCTGCAGGATTCGGAACAAGGAGGGGTTCGTTTATTTATAAAATTGCTATAAATTGGCTTTTAGACCATATCTTTTTACACCTTTTTAATTAATGACAAACTCAAAAATAGGTTTAACGTGTGAAGAGCTTACATTGGCCCTTTGTGTATGTTCTTTAATGGAATTTAACTGGAGAGCGTTTTGACGATCACTTTAATGGAACAAGGATTGGAAAGTTAATTGTCCTTAAACCTTCAGCATATTTCAAATTTAGCTCCTTATTCCTTTCTTTGGAGTAGCCCCTCACTCTAGTGCACCAAACTCCCTAATATGGCTGTGATTTAGATCCGGCAATACTAGAATCTGACAGCTCAACCCCCCACTTTTCTTTTATGTATTAAAGAAGTGCTTAAAAGCTCTTTTTTCCTGCCTAAAATCATTCAAATATTACCTTCTTAGGTGTGCCCTCTGCAGCTCAGAAAGACAGACTCTGCTGTATTTGCAGTGCCTCATACAAACCAATCTGTGCCCATCTCAGTAACATTCTGCAAAGACGTGGCACCTGATAGGCTAGGACACTAATTGCATACCCAGCCCTATATAGTTAGTGTTCCCATACACTGCAGGGGCCACACCCATACAGAGACTATTTGTTTTATTGCAGGCAGCAAAAACAAGACTTTTTATTAAAAAGTACAATAAAGTAAATACACAGGTTTGCCTCATACCAAGTAATCCAGAAACCTTCCATATCCCTTTCATTTGAAAAACAAAAACCTAGAATAAAAAAGCAACCCAAGAGTTTATTTTTTCATTTTTTTTAGTTATTCTTAAAGAACGGTGGACATTTCATGTTGTTGCTGCACTCATATGCAAATGGACAGGCCATGCATATTAATTAGCTGTCTTGATGTGCTAATTATGATTACAAATAAAGACCCCCAATGCTATTTGGCAGTTAGATCCCTCTCCCACCTCAACAAGTACTCAGCTGCACATTAGCATAGAGGACCCGCTAAATCAGCCCTAAATATTCCAGAATGAAGTTGCTTTAGAGAAACAAAAACTGCTGGTACAATGTATAGCTGTTTTTTGCCCTTTAAATTAAATATGTTTCCTGTTGGGGTGATAGAGTCCCTTTAAATGTAAAATCCTACTAAAGAATAGTTATAAACTGCTGCACAACAGGCAGATTGGATATTGATAGCAGGCCGTTCCATTGGTTTATACTCCCCGATCCTATTATACGGTGCACATGGGCCAAGTACAGTAGTCTTACTTTACTAAGCAGTAATTGGTAGCTTCCTACACAGCAGAGGATCTTCCCAGCTAGTGAATGAGTGAGCGTCGCTGAGCGAGGATGTCTCCCAGAGCTGCCTACTGTCTCTCTACCCCAGGCTCTTGTTTAGACAGCTCTCTGCCTGTCTGTCCATGAAAGGAATGGTACTGGATGTTCAGCAGGTCCACAGCAAGCGCAGCTCCCCACTTTTACATATTTTATCCCAATAAGGCAGAGTGAGAAGGGCTTGTTTAGATTTGGAATCCCCCCTCCCTTCCTTACTTTTATCTTTAACCCCTTCTGTGCCTAAACCTTGCTTCCTTAGCACGGGTGAAAAGTTCAGTCTAGTGCACAGCACCTGCTCACTCGTCCAATCAAATGACATGTTCTTGTCCGCTTCCCTGTCACTCAATTGTGCAGGTAGTGCATTATAAGAAGAAGTGCGTAGAATTAAGAGGCCACTGAAGTGTTATTTATAGTATGCTTTTATGAAGATCAGCATCTGATAATGTGGAAAATGTTTTTGCGAAGTCTATAAGGTCTTTAATACTGGGAGATATTTTGCCTTTGTTCTTAAAAGTTGGCACAGTGGATTCAGATGAGATCTCTATTCACACTTCCTAAAAATAAAACATTCATTCGGTTTTCAAAAAATAGGTTTCACATTTAGAATTACAAAGAGGTCGTTAAAGGTAGACTCAGTCCAAAACGCTTATTCCTTGCATTCATCTATCGCTCGCTTAAGCAAAACAAGGTGGCAGAAAATGTCACAAATACATGTAAAATGAAAACTACATTTAAAAAAAAAAATAAAGTACTGCAAACTCCATGTGAAGTGACAATTTATCAGTAAAAGAAGTTCTGCTAGAATAAATATCTACAGAATTGTTAGAGATCGGTACCTTTTCTGTGGCCCTTTAAATGTACAATAACGCTTTTTAGCAGGGGTGCTAACTGGTAGGGACCACGAAATACCTTCCTAACTTTTGTTCCAGTATTTAACATTTTCTGAAATGTATCCAATTTTATAATAAACTTTTTTCCCCAGACCTGCAGCCTCATTAAATTCCCTCAGCGTGTCAAACCGTAGCCCGTAACGGAGCCTGCAAGACTTACGTCTATTAAATTGGCCTTGTAAAGCTACTCGCAAATGATCTGCGGGTTACATACGGAAAAACCCTAAGGGATGTCGAGATCTGTCAAGTCCGTAACTGTTACGGTCGGAAATCGCCATTGAATTGCTACAAATAAACTGCCGTTCTAACCCGTAACCCGCAAATGGAGCCAAAAGCCAACAGGTACTAGAGAGGACCTGCAAGGGGGTTAAAGTCCAATCCGTAGCACTGTAAACACACACACATTACTGTACTTCTACCTAAAGGGACTGTGATGTCTGGTATTAATATTACTATATTTGCATAAATTAATATTAATAACATTCTCAAGCTTGCAAATCTGCAATATAAAATACTTTATTACAGGTGTAATTTCCGTGTTATAAATCGATCCCCGCAATCAATGTGTTAATACATATAATGGAACTCGCATGGTCTAGAATATCATTTAAGGATTTATTGATATTGAATTATTTCTGGAATGTGGGTCCGATCGTAACCATAATTGAAACCCATAAGGCTTTGAAATCTAACCTCCATTTTTTAGTGTCCTAATGGCTCCTAATAAACCCATAACTATGGGTTTGGCTAATTGATCATGTTCACGGCCGCACATGCAACATGCACAAGAATGATTTATGGTCTTGAGTCTCCGGCCCGTAGCTCGCAGAATGGTTGAATGTAATAGCTCTGGAACACACCCGAATTCCAAACCCCCAGGCTTTGTGGGTGTCCCGTAGCAGTTACAGGCTTGGAATTTAATGGGGCTATATAGTAAGGACATGCTGCCTTTCTCTTTTTGTTGTTTTGATCACAGACACTGCTCATTGAATTGATCCTAATGTATTTATATAATTCTGGTGAATGGCGTAGCCATGCAAGTCCAATGATAGAAAGAGTATAGCAGCATGTAGCTATGACATCTTTGCTGGACAAACAATCTAGTGGTTTGTCATATTAAAAAATGCATTATTGTACACTGCATTAAGCATATAAACTGAATACTTAAAGGGACATGGAAGGTTTCTGGATTTCACTAGAAAATTTAATCATACATGTGTATCTATTTTGATGTACTTTATTTTATTTCTGCAAGTGTAGGTCTTAAGATCCCTATGACAGTACATTCTAGATAAGGATCTTGTGAATGTATAACAGGTGATGTATTTAGTGGTTTATTCGGTGCTGTTGAGTGTTACAGAACAAGATAGGCATTAAGTCAATATGATTTTCTGCAATCCAGCCCAGTTGGGAATAGATCCAAAAAACGTAACTGTCCCAGGATTTCCTCAATGTCTAGTATAGACATATTAAAATCCTGGACTGACTCTTTAGTCATTTAGAGAATACCTCAACCTTGCACCAATGTGCTCAACCCTCCATTCCTCAAGTGCTGTTCTTATTCCACATCTTTAGAATCTCTTATGTGTGTATAGGTGGATCAGAGGCTAAATAATTTGGACTTTAATATCTTGTGCTGACATGGGAATATCCCAAGAATGTGGTTTGACATTGGCTCTCAAGTTCTTAAAGGAACAGTTAATTCAGCACAACTTGGAGCACACCACTGTAACATACTGAAATACTTTTTGAATTTTTGAAATAGGTGCATTTTTCACATAGCTCTGGCAAGTCCACAGGCAGACTGGTAAATGCTGCTAAATATGTATTTTGTGGGTTAACCAGTAGCTGATTGCATGCCTGAACCCAAGGAAGCGCCATTCATCTATGTGTGCAACATATTCTACCGCTCGCTATCGGCAGATGTTAATCATGGGCAGTCAGGAGTCTGTAAACAGATCTTACATTTTCAGGCGGTGATTTGTGTAATAAAAAAAAAAAACACTAGATAATTTTAACATGGAATTGTATGCTCTCTTTCACAATAGGAAGAGCACTTATGGCGAGGTAACTATCCGTTTAAGTTGGACAAGACTGATCTGAACTTATAACTAAGAAGTATCTGCAGTCTTACCTGGCTCTGTGAGTGTCCTTGAAGCCATTCTCTCTGGTAAGGATCCCTTGTTATCAGGTCCCAGCTAATACAAATAAAACAAATTGTTATGTGCTGCTAGACAGCCTGCCACCATCAACAACCCTATAATGGTTTCTGAACCTCTGTTCCATTTAACCCCTTCAGAGCGAACACTCTAGACATGTAAATGAAATCATTGCCAATACTTATGAATCATTACAAGACACTAAAGGACAACAACTGCAGTTTAAGAAAAAATAAATAAAATAAAACGACACTTGCTTGTCAAGTATGCACCAGACTAACAACATTAACAGTGGTGCAAGCCATGGGCATAAAACACACGCACAAGCAACCAACATGGAATTTCCCATGATTGCTTCGTTTTAGAAATAGATAACACAACATATAGCCGCTCTAAGAACCTAAAAGGACAACTTTATTTTGGGGTAACATACTCCCTTTAATTGACTGCAGCTTCAAATTGCTATATTTACTACAAAATGCAATATAAATGGACTTAATTTTGTTACATTACCACATACCCACCAATCCCCTATCTAAGTGGCAAGTACACTGCTGAAGTATATTAGAGATTTTAGTTACCCTGTAAGGTAAGCTTGAGCACATTACCTGTTTATGCATCTCAGAATTTACTGGCAGTCACTTTCTCCACACATAGATAAAGTGTGTGGTTTTGAAATAATTATGTATAATTATAAAACCATGCAATACAGTTTGAAAGGTTGCATTGTTAGACTTCCAGGCCTCTAGGTGCTTGACTCATTCTTTGTTAGCATTAATCCAATTCAAAGTGAAAAGAAAAAAAAAGGAAAAAAAAACAGTAGAGAGAAAACATTTATCAACACATGGGGATGGAAGAAGGCGAAGGAAACAAAGAAAAAAGGAAAACAAAAAAGTTATAAGTCAGGAAGAAAAAATATTTGAGTTCAAGGATTACCGTGGTGCTGGTGGCACTTGTGGTTGTGCCATCCCATTCTGGTGTGGGTGCTCGGTCTGCTCTGGAGTCCTGTCTCTGAAGGGGTTCTTGTGCACAGTTTTTTGAAGGCTTCTCATTTTCAGACTCGCTGCTTTGGCTCAGTTGCTCTATGTAGGCCTCACTCATACATTTCTGTGACCGATCTTCAAGCTCAGAGTCAGTGCTGAGACAGGAATGCTCTGTAGCCTGGGAGTCTGCAACATCTGCACGTTCTGATGTTGAAGAGGAGGATGAAGAGGAAGGTTGTTCCCTTGGTGTATTATTTAGGAGCAGGAGCATATCAGAAGAGGAGTCTATGAGAGCAGAGAAAAATCACAAAAATAAGAATATGTATGTGGGGGGCTATTTTAATAGACACACTATTCAAGACGTGATAGTATTAACAAGAAACTTATGGAATGGGATGATATGGTTAAGGAGCAAATAATTAGAAGTGACCATATGGTCAATTGACAGCAGTGATCACTTAAGTGCTTAGAAACACTATGTCAGTAAACCAGTCAGGTAGACATATTGAGTCATATTCCTTAATGTGACTGCTTTTTCACTCAAATTCCTATGTTAATCTTTGAGCAATCTGCGTGTATGGATTACAGACTTGATAAATTGGCTCTGAAGAACAAGCACTGGAGAAGTCTTGTGTAACAACAAGTGACAAAGGCTTCACCCTGGCTTTTCTATGGCCGTGCAGCTGCTCTCTTATCAATGAGAATTTTCATAGATGTTCTGTAAAACTTGTTACCATCATTGAACTTGGGCTATGAAACCACATCATGCTACATAACCCTTGGGAATCCAAATAGATGAAAAATGTTTGCATCAAGACCACCTTTCTTAATATACGTTTCATTATTTCTAATCTAAAAGTGGCTACGGCACATTGAACTGTATAGTGCATCTGCATACTAGATGGCTGTTTATTAGTATAGGTTACTATAAAATATTCTGCTTAAGCCGGCACCTTGCTCCACTGCAGGATGGCTGCCTCTGTTCTGGGCACTTCGTAGCTCCTGAATCTGAGCCTTAATGCTCTGTCTTTCTTCCAGATCTTCTCTCTCTTGAGCCTGAAAAGAAAGAAAAAAAACTTATATAAACCCACTCTAAAATAGGAAATAGAAAAAGGGATTCTCATTTCAAGGTGAGAAGGCAGAAGATAAGAGCTCTAACCGTCTGGTCTCAGCAGAACAATTCAATTGGAGACTCCATGCAGCTAATTTGGGAGCAAGGGATTCAGGGAGGCATGCTGATCGGATGTTCAGCTTTGTGATATTCTGAACAAGAAGTCTTATTTGAATACTATGTTCACAAATGTCTTCTGTGTGAGAATAAGTGACCTCAACTACTTAAAATTACTTCATAAAAGGAAAGCGATTCCATGTAACTTCCATGTAATTCCAAAACGTTGGTTACTCCCAGGACAACGTGCCTGCATTACACTAGGTCAGCAGCGGTCAATAGCTTGGTGAGTCTATGGCAAGAATGATGGTCACACAACACCCCACCTATTTCCAACTTAAATGATGCGATTCATATTGTGATTGA